>CAUYRT010089261.1:0-71839 GCA_963574885.1 Lepilemur ruficaudatus | reverse complement strand
TGGCTAGAGTGCTGTGGTGTCAGCCTAGCTCACAGCAACCTCAAACTTCTGGGCTCAAGTAATCCTCCTGCCTCAGCCTCCCAAGTAGCTGGGACTACAGGCATGAGCCACCATGCCCAGCTAATTTTTTCTATATATTTTAGTTGGCCAATTAATTTCTTTCTATTTTTAGTAGAGACAGGGGTCTCGCTCTTGCTCAGGCTGGTCTCGAACTCCTGAACTCAAACGATCCGCCCGCCTCGGCCTCCCAGAGTGCTAGGATTATAGGCGTGAACCACTGTGCCTGGCCTATATTTACTTTTTGTAAGTTACTTCAAATCTTTTTTGGAACAATGTGGAGTACAGATAAATATTATTTAAAAGTTTATTATTTTGCTTCCCCAAATAATAAAGTGTTAACACACAAATATAAATCAATCAATTCAGTTATTTTAGAAACATTTACCTAGGTCCAAGGAGGCCTGCATAGTAGACCACCCAACTCTGCATAATCCTTGGTCATGACAGGATACTTCATAGTAGTATTTCCCTATAAAGGCAAATTACTTTGAGATTTATATAAATCACACACATATGATTCATTTACCATGCAGGTGCTTTCCTATTGTTTCTAAATTACAATTGGTATGTACCAAATGAAGAGCTGTAGGTCTTTTTGTACCATCAAAAATCTTTCCAGATCCTTGATTTAAAGCTGTCAGAGAGCTCATGTATTGATACCTTGTCTCAAAAGTTTATACAAGTGCAAATGCTGTTCAAATACCTTTCATTAATCCTTTAGTAGCTCTACATCCATGCCATTCCTTTACCTCTCTGCTTTGACAACAAAGACCATCTGATCCAATTGCTGGATTTGAGAAAAAAACAGAAAAACATGTCAGTGCAGCTTTATAAATCATGCATCCCGGAAAAAAAAATCATTCAGTTTCACTAGTGAGGTAATTCCTTCACTTGTTACAATGTTCCAGAGACTGAGACTTGCTGATTCCTGGGTGATGGCGGGATTTTCTCCAAGAGTAACTGCCCTTATTCACCCCCTGGACGTGTTTAGCTATGTTGAAGACTAGTTTCTACACTGTCATCTGTTAACTAAGACAAGATCTTACAGCAATAAGTCTAGAATGGAATCAACACAGCCCCTGATCTGACTTGCACTAATAACAGCTGCATCAACAACACTAATGTGTTTAGGCAACCATTCTCTAGAGTCCTTTAAAGAAACTTGTACTCAAGGGTAACACAGCACTCACTCATCAATATTTGTTACCCTGATTTTATACTTAAATTAGAGCTTCAGTGACCACTACTCTAAAAGAAAAAAAAAAATGTCTCTGGCTGGTTCCCTCATCAATGGAAGAATCCATAAAGGGAAAGTAGAAAAAAGCATGAATAAATAAACTTGTACTTGTTATTTGCTAATATTAGGACTCTAAAAGATGTGGTTCTGTATTATTCATGACAGTCAGTCACAGTGATGTCCACATAGTAGGTGCTTGAAGATTCAGCTTTTGTTTGTACTGGAAAGAAACTGTAACTTCTATCCAGGTTCATGTTTGCAACTCATATTCAGCACTTGAATATAGAACAAACTTTTAAAAAAGCAACCTCACACATCTTACTTCACTTTTCAGAAATTAAATTACTCAAAGTATAAATTCTTACTCATATGGGTACTGAATTATATAAAACTGAACTTTTTAAAAAGTTCTCTAGGATCTTCCAAATAGCTGAACACATGGAAATTCCCAGGGGGTGGCAGGCCCGGGGAGGGCATGGAAGCTTCCTGCCCGCTTCCCACACCTAGTACTAAGCATCTCTTAAAGCAAATGTAAGTAAGTGTTTCCCTGAGTTCTGTGAGCCCCTCTGGTAAATTAATTGAATCCGAGGAAACCTAGGGTGGCCATGTGGTAACCCATAGTATGAAGCCGCAGCTGTGCTGTGCTCACTTAATAAAGGTAAAAGTAACCAATGGAATTTAGAGATGATCCAACTTCCAGGGAGCTGGTTCACTGGATGCATAAGAAAACAAACTAACAAGAAAAAAGCAAAATATACAATCCCTCAGTTATTGTTATCTGTAATAGCTGAAATGAAAGTAAAAGAGAGTTCTGGTCAGACCTTGATGCTAGCTAGACCAAGTTCATATTTCAGTCAGTCTGAGCTTTGGCTACCAGCTTCAAAGTTGATCCCCAAGTAAAAATTATGTAGGGACAACAGAAAGTACCTCAAGACCTACAGTTACTAAGAACAGAGTCAATGTGGAGGAAAGGCAAAACCAAGAAACTATGGAAACTAGAGGGTATAGTGTGAAGGAATTGTATTTACCCCAGTTTGGAAAAATTTTAAAAGATATAAGAAACAGATTACAATGAGATAGCTGACCAAAAATTGTGTGGGACAATGTTGAGAAAGGTTAATCAAGATAAAAACTGACAAGTAGGTTTCTGGCAAGGCAGGGTCCCTTGGCTTGACCCCTTGCTGGGGAGCCAAAGTCTTACGCACACAAGTGGGTAAAATGGTCAGAGGGTGGCGAAGAAACTTTTCTGCTATGATTCCAAAACCTGTTGATAAAATACTGATGAAGGTTACAATAAGGAAAGTAAGGGTTGATTGAATTAGGATAAAAATTTATAGCATAGCTGGTGTATCGGAATATACTTTCTGTAAAGTGGTTTTACCTGACTGTATCATGGAGATGGACACAATATTAGACTGCAAAATGTTTCCCCTACCTAATATTACAAGATGGAAGACACATAAATCTGCCCTCCAGGTAATATTAATAGGACATGCTAAATGGGAATCTGTAATGAAGCTTCCATAAAAACCCAGGGACTGGGTTTGGGGAGCCTCCAGACAGCTGAACACATGTGGTGTACCCAGACAGGACATGGAAGTTATGTGCATCTTTCCCCGTATCTTGCTCTGTGCATCTCTTCATCTGTATCCTTTGTAAAATCCTTTATAATAAGTTGGTAAATGTAAATAATAAATACATACATATATAAAAAGTTCTCTAGCAATGGTAAATCCTCAAAATTTTTATATTAAAATTCTTTATGCATATACACAGACATAAATTTTTATATAAATATCGTATGATAAAGAGGAATAGTTTTTTGGGGGGAGTTTCTTGGCATGATTCCTCATGTCCACCCTATATTTCTCTGCATTCTGCTTTTCTCACTCATCAACACCAGATAAAAATTCCTCCTAGTTGACTCTATAGTTCTGACTCATTCTTTGTAACCGCTACACAATAGTCCTTGGGTACACCCTAATGTTTGTGAATCATTCTCCTAGCAACAGCATTTACTTTGTTGACAGTTTTTTTCATTACAAATAGTGATGCAACAAACAGTTTTGTACATATACCTTTACATACTGGTGCTTTTATTCAAACGAGCTAGACTCTCTAGGAATGTATATTTTTAATAGGTAAGGCCAAACTGCTTTCCAGAAAGATAATAATTCATAAGTCAGTAATCATTCTTTTGAATTCTTGCCAATCAGGTGTATATAAAGTGACTTCTCACTACCACTTGAATTTCCATTTCTCTACTACCTGTGAGTATAATCTTTGCGTGTTTATTGGCCATCTGTCTTTATTCTTCTATGAACTGCTTATTAATATCCTTTGCTTATTGTCCTTATTATCTCTTATCAAAACAGATAACACTTTATCTGCTATCTTCATAAAGAACTACCAATTTAAAATGATTCTTTATCTTTCATCAACATTGCATTGACTTTTGTATATTATATATATATATTATCTACTGACTTTTATAAATATTTTTTCTATTTTTTTATTTCATATATACATACTTTTCTTTTAAATTTCTGAGTTTTCTATTTGGGCTAGAACGTTCCTTCACTGCTAAATTACACATGTAATTTTCTATACTTAAATTTATATATATGTGTCTTAAATACATATGAAATTTGTTTCTAATTATGTTATGAGATAGAAGTCAATTCTGTATTGCTCCAGATGGATCATCAATTGTGCCAGCACCCTTTACTGGAAAAAATCATCTTTTTCCCCCTTCACTGAAATGAAATACTACTTTTTCCTGCATATTAACTTCTCATATATACTGGAATTTATTTCCATTATGTTTCACTGTCTATTCCATACTGTTTAATTATAGTGACTGTATTCTAACATCCGGTAAATGAAATCTTCATTAACTATAATTTTTAATAATTTTCTTTGTATTATCATGTATCACAAAAAATGTTTCTGAATTACAAATGAATTATAAAATCTATCCACTTACCAAAAGCAGATCCTCTATCATATGGGTTCATTTGCCACTTGTTGAGTACTAAACAAATTAAATAAGAGACGTTATTCACAAACATATGAAATTAAAAATGCTCAAATGACAACAAAGCAAATATTTTATATACCTTAATTCCTCTAGATTCAATATAGTTTTCTACACATTATTTAGAATACATAACATTTGCTGTTTTTATTAAAAATGAAATGAAATAAAAAATCAAAAGATTTCAAATAATCACTGGTCTGAGACTAAAACCTTACCTCCTCCCTTGCTTCAGTGCATTTTGTATTAGATGACACTGATCTTTGTCCTAACTCCTAGGTCACTGATAAAACGAAGTTTAAGTAATTAAACAGGTTGACTTCTATCGCAATGGAAATAACTGACCAACATTTTAGGGTCTAATTAATTATTTTATTATTATTTTTTAAAAACCAAGTCCTTTACCTTAATTCAATATCATATTCAAAAGGCACACTTTTTTTTCTCCTCTCTTTTATGGGATTAGCACTTTACTTTTCTGACACATATTAATATTGTCTATGGATAATCAAAGAATCGTAACAGCTAAAGAGAACTCTACGTGTTTTCTAGCCCAAGTTCATGCCCAAAGTAGAAATCTTTTCCAGATTATTTCTGGTTCAAGATATCCACCATCAGATTTAACACTGAGCAATGGAAAAATAACTTTCCTGAGGTTCTCCTTTCCATTGTTGGCTCAATCTAGCTATTAAGAAGGCCTTTAAATTAAACACAAATCTTCATCTAGATTATCTCTAATTAGTCCTGGTCCTACTTTCTAGAACAATTTTCTCTCCAGATCTCTTCAAAGATTTAACAGTTATCCTATCTCCATTTTTACTTCTTCTCCATGTTTAAATATCTAGTTTCTTTATTTCTCATTAGACATGATTTTTAGAACCATTACCATTCTGATTAGCCTCCTTTGGAAACATTCACTTTTACTACCATTTCTCATGCATGATGGCATATAGTTGCTACAAGTTCTGAAACTATTTTAGAATAAGCCAATAGCCTAAATAGTTACATCACTTTTAGAAAACACAATCTATTTACACGAGTTCATTCTATGAACTGTGTAACATTATTACTTTCAAACAACTGAAAAAAAAATGTTGATATGCCAAGTTTACGCTACTTAAGCTTGCTATTTTGTCACAATCCTGTTTTGTATAATGAAACAAAAGTGACTTACACTATGGAATAAATTTTGTTAAAACATAAAACTGTAGATTAAGATAGAATGGAACTTAGAAACCATTTAATAGAAGCAACGTAATTTAAAGATGAGAAAACTGAGGTAAGATTGTTCGTGGTAGAGACAGAATCAAAAACCTAATAAAAGGACCAATCTCCATGTAAATAGGACTGAAAATAAGAAACTCAATTTTAAAATTTACACTTTATGTTTTAACTTCCTGGGCTCCTTATTTCTTAGAGCAAAAAGCATGCTTCTTTTCCCTGGGCAAGGCAATACTTCCCACCATCATGGGTTTTTACTGCATAAATTATTTGTAAAATCCTTCCTTAATACTTTTACAAAATGTCCTACCAATTTATCTTTCATATAGGTTATAATATTAATAAAAACACTAAAATAACTAAATGTAATTTCCAAAACACAATGTTTTCTCAAAGGAAGTCACTGTTACTATTTTACAGGAAGGACAACCTTTCACCATTTAGGCTCTAAAACACATTTAACATTCCTGGTTTCCAGGGCTCCAAATTCCAACACCATCCCCCCAGATACTGACAATATAAATGCATGCCCAAACCTCACATTTCTAAATGCCAGTGACATGAACTACTGATTTATACAAAAGGAGGTATCAATTCATAAAAATTACCTGAAGCACCAGTTTTAATTGTTGTTTTTCCTTTTTTGCCTTCCTGTTGGTCTTTCAGAGTTTCATAAACTATCTGGATAACTGGAATACTGAAGGCCTATCAAAAAAACAAAAGTTCTCTATAATAGTATTCAGATATTAATGAGTTTAATAATATGAATGACCAAAGTTATGCACACACATTAAATCATTATACATATTCTAGATTGCTGCTCCAATTTCATTTGCTCAAGCCCAAAATACCAGTAGATAACAGAACTGATCGAATAAAATAAATAGGAGCCAACTGACAGCCTAAATACAACAGAGACTTACAGAATGAACTTAAAGAGGAAAAATATCCAATCTGACAAGCTATTAATATTTCTCCAGTCTAAGGAGATCAACTTTTATTTGTAACCTCTTTATGATTAAAGAGCCATTGCTTTAAAATTCAGAAGTTAGTATGAACACTAAAGCTGCTGTAACTCTTTCTCTAAAACCAGATTAAAACTATATTCTTAAAGCCACACTCTTTTGTAGATCTTCACAATTAGCTAGAAACAAAAATATCACTCTCAGTAGCAAGCAATCAATTTCTTATATTTTGGAGGTGGTTGTTTTATTAAATATTTCAAAGTAAAAGTTACTGTTGAAAGCTACTTTAAAATTCAACTCTTACAAAATTTTAAATTTATTACTTACACCAGTTTTTCCACTTCCTGTTTCTGCAGCCTGAATGGGTAAAAAAAAGTTGATTTCACAGATTAAGTTGTCAATTAAAGAGATCAAATTAACATGATATTATGTAGAAATCTTTAACACTTGACTGGCTTCATTTTCACAGTGCCTATAGATTATCCAGGCTTCCTTAGTCAACTTTGTTGCCAATCTTGTCACCTCTCCCATTCATTCCCTTAAGAACCCGTTCTCCCCTTTGCTTTCTCATTCAAATGAAGCCCTCATCATTTTAAACTAGAGTATTACACTAAAGTATCCTAACAGTGTCTAATCCCACATAGCCATACCGTAATCTGCTACCATATTAGTCTTCAAAAAAACACAATTCTAACCACATAACATCTCTGCTTAATAACTTCAAATGTTCCCCAATGACAAATACCCAAATTCTTTAATATGACATTTGAGAAAGGGCCCAAATAATCTGACCCACTATGTATTTCCCATTTTATCTCACGTTACCCACCCCCCCCCCAAGGGACACACACATTCAATGTACCATCTAACTGCACTACTCCAGATCATACCCTGCATTCTCCTACTCACTGTTTTAATGATCTCTCTGCTTACAGAGCACTTCTCTTTCATCTTCCCTTGTCAAAAATCTACTTCCTCCAAACAGTCCCTTATTATCCCTCAAGCAGGATAACTGGACTCCCATTTGAATCCTGTAGCACTTTGCATCTCTTGCGTAGGTGCCACATTCTAGTATCACATTTATTTTTGTACACCCTACTTGGTTGAAGCTTCTCAAGGGCAAAGACTGTATCTTCGTCATCTTTGTGTTCCCACAGCTTCTACCTAATACTTTGAATATCGTATATGTATTATAAATGTTTGTGAATAAAATTAATTTGGTAAAAGTATCATTTTTAAGACTATGGCATTCCTAGAGTGGATCACAGACAGCCCCAAAATTGTTTGTTCCCAGCTCCCAAACACCTCATCCAATTTAAACATACCATGAGTACATCACCTCCTCCTAGAATCAGTGGAATAGACTCAGCCTGGATATCAGTTGGGAGACTATAAGAATCATATTTGAAGAATTTTAGTTCAAAAGAAAATGAACCTAAGAAAATTAAGTCAGGTTAACTATAAACCTATACTATAAACTAAAAACAATTTTATTTGCCAGTACAACCAATATTTTTCGCTAGAAATATGTCAAGGTTAAAAAAGTAAACTTTCCATAATTTAGAGAATGGCAAGAAAAACTGAATTTCATTTACCCAACTATACCCAAAAATATTTGGTAAAATCACTAACAACTGTTCAAACTGCAAATCACCCTTGCCACAGGTGCATTTAAGCTTTATGTACTTACAGCCAATCCATCTCCTCCACAGCTTGTGCAATCTCAGGCATAACACCCATCTCTGAAAGTAAAATTTAATTTTAAAAACCATACATACTAAACTTAAGTCATAAATCACATTGCTCTTAAAATTACTGTTCATAGGACAAGGGAGAGACTGAAGCATGGCTCAGTTATATCCTATCTACTGAGTGTGGCACTGTTGAAAAAGTATAAATTTTGAAGAAAGACTTAAGTTCAAATCCAAGCTCACACTTATTAGCAAGTCACCTTGGGCAAGGCCATGAATCTGTTTTCTCCACACAAAATGAGGCTTACATTACATACCTTGTAGGGCTGTAGGAAGTCTAAAGATAATAATAATGTCATGCATTTGGCACATAGTTGTTACCTAAAACACCGTAGCCATCACAGTCCTTGTTTACCTCCTGTGACTAGTGAAAAATCTACTAGAGCTAGACAGCATTCTAGACCTATATCTTGGTAGTTTCACTTAAGAGACAATGTGGCAATCACGTGCCTTGGCTGTTTGAGGACCATGTGAGTACCTTAGCAATCCGAGGAAAATGAACAGACAAGCGGAGAGAGCCCCTATTTATTGGCAGCCATCATCAAAATTCTGGTTAATTGAAGAGGGAGGGGCGAGTGGTGAAAACTTACCCAAGTGGAAATGTCAGTTGAAAGACTGCACTGTTCTTAGTTGCATACATATTTAAATAATTCTACTTTAAGGACCATCCTAAATAAATAGATTGTTCTTGATTGTGTTTTCTCATTTTCTCATTTCTCAAATGAACTATAAAGGGCAGTTATAATTGGAGTCTGAATGACTTAAACTTCCCTTCCAAATCAGAACTGATCTTTAAGTCTGCAATTATAAAATGCAGCTCTTACTATCATTACAAAAGTATGTATCCCTATAATAAAGCAAACACTCAAATATTCCCAAGAAAAATAACCAATTTTGAAATTTTGTATTTCTTTAATTGTAAAAAGGCATAAAGCAAATCTACAAGTTGAATATATTCTTCACAATAGTTTTTTCTTTGCATCAAATGAGAATCAACGTTTTCAAAAAAGAAGGCTCTCCTAACTCTAAATCTCCCCATGAGAATCCACAGACAGAGAAACTTACCAAGATCCAAAGCTGGATACTCAGGAAGACCTTTCTAAGAATTACCTCTATTAAAGTCTAGCTATATTCTCTCTCTCCTAAAATACAAACTGCTTGAAAAAAAGGAGTGATGTCTTAAATATGCTGCATACAGAATACTGCAAGCTAAGGCTTCTTGCAAAACTTGTAACACTACAAGCAACAACCACAGACTGATTTCAGTAAATTCCAGACAACTTCTTGTCCCATTCTGGTCATGTTCTCTCCATGTTTTCTTTAAAATCATGTCTTCTTTAAGTGTAACACTTTTAACAGTTAAGGGGAAAACAGAAATACGCATGTTCTTTTATTCTAATTTTGTCTTTATTTCATCATATCACAGACTCTTCTTTCAGTCTTTTATTTTAACACTCCTGAAATTTGTGGATGACTCCCAAAGATGTGAACCTATCAAATGACTACCTAGAACTACTCTACAGACCTTGGCTTTAAAATCTTGTTTTAGAAGAGAGTTGGGAAAAGAAAAACAGCAACCACTCTGAGAAGATTTCCCACTGACTCCTAAACAGTCTGAAATCCTCTCACATAATTAGAGATTTGGAATTCCTAATATTCTCACGGAAGAAAACTGAAAAACATACAATACTAAAATATCTGAAGTCATCTTAATAAGTTAACATTAAAAGATAGTAGGCTTAATTTGGTACATTTATTGCTATATAAATTTATCACGTTTAGTATATTTAAGGGCAGCTTCGTGAAACCGTGGATGCATAAAGGGAGGATGATGAAGGAAATGGGAAAAAACGTCAACTGTAGGGTTCGATACTCCACATCAAATCCTGTTTGAAATAAAGGAGGGTATCATATGGCAAAGCAATAACAATTTTCAAAATATATGTCGGGCTAGGGTGTACCTAAATGAAAATGCTTTCCCTTTAATTGCAACATTTAACATTAATGTTGATATAACAGCGTTTAACAACAAGTAAAGATCAAGTTTATACTTGGGACTTGTATTTTTGGGAGGGCCTGAAAAAACTGGACAGAGGCAGGATCGTTACTTTCCCAAATGTCCCCTCCCCATGCCCCAAAGCTTCTCAGCCTGGCCAAACCTAGATGAGTCGCGGGCAGAAAAAGGTTCCCAAAGGGTCACTGCCACGTCAAAGAGGCAGGAGGCCTAGTGTCCGACAACAGATAGAGCAATGCCACCGCCTCGTTTTCGCAGTCGAGGGTGCACCGGCAGGAAAGCCAAGTAGAGATTAGAAGAAGACAAAAGAGAGAAAGGGCAGGGGGAGGGAAGTCCCCGCCAGCAGCTGGAGGGAAACGCCCTCCCCGAACCGGAGCCTCGCGCTCCGGGCCTCTGGGAGGCTGCCCCGGATCCCGCAGCGCGGGTCTCGTCCGGGCCGCTCTCGCCCCCAAAGCTCCTCGCCAGCCGCCTCAGGTCCGAGGCGTGCAGCGAGCCGCCCACAACACCCCCAGTTTCCCAAACGCACCGGAGAAGGCCGCCATCTTCGCCCTGTGCTCCGCGGCTTCGCTTGCTCCCTCGTTCCCTCTCTCCACACCGGCACACACCGCGGCTGCGGCAGCTCGCGCTTCCGGCGCTCGGCCTTCGGCGTTCCGAGTCCGGGCAGGGACTTAGCCCCGGGAGAATGGTTCCCACGGAAGAAAAGGCCCGCCTTGGCCCCGCCCGACGCGCTTGCCGCTGACACGACTGCGTGAACTCAGTGCCTTCCATGTAGTTACCATTTTTGGGATGCACAGTACATGTCTACAGGTTCACTTTTCCAGAGATACGGAAGCAGAGGTTTGGTGATTAGGGTCACACAATGGGCCCAGGTTTATCTGACACCAAACTGTGCCCTCTCTGTAGCTTCAGTCCGTCCCCCAACCTCACAAAGGTAAGCAGTGCATTGGCGGTGAGTGACCAGCCTGGAAAGAATGTGCCGAATTCGTTCCATACTAGTGAGTGCCTGGCATCCATAGGCATTTGTTAAGTATTTTTGACTGAAATAAATGATTTAGGTCTCCCTCTTTCCCTTCACCATGTTTGACGTAGCTTTGATAATTTCAGGTTGACTTCCATGCAACTTTGACTCCTTTTCCTTTGCAGAGAGATATGGGAAAGTAAATGAACAATTAACCCTCCCAACCACTTACTCTGTCAGGTAGGTATTAGAATCTTTAGATGGGGACAGACACTAAGATTCAGGAAAGTTAAGTAACTTACCTGAAGCCGCACAGTCACTAAACAGCACGTGGGATCTGAGCCACATCTGCCTCACTCCAGGGCCCATCCTGTACTGTCTGTGGCCTGCCGCAGAATGCCATGGAGAAAAGTGAAACCCTTAGACAAGATGGATAGCAAAGGGTTAGAATTACAGATTTGGGAGCCATTCTCTTTGCGTTTGAATTCCAGCTCTGCCACTTGCTTGCTGGGTAAACCTTGATTGAACAAGTCATGAAACTTCTCCAGGCTTCAGTGCACTCCTCTGTCAAAATAGGGATGAATGATAATCTCTTTCTCATAGAATTGTTATGAGGATTAACTAACATACCTAAAATACCTAGAACAGTGCATAGCACGCGGTAACAATATGTAAGTACTAGCTCTGTGATTACTATTACATGTAATAGGATTCAAACGCCAAGGAGAATAGTACATCAGGCCTACAGAATCACACTTCCAGGGGGCGCTATTCACATTATAGTCTATATTCTCACTACATTTTATATAAATAATAGCCCTGAGAGTTATGCAAAGTAGCAGTTTCTGAATGGATACCAAGTACCCCCATATTCCCAAGAGAGGTACGACATCACAAATTATGTAAGACTTGCCAAAGGAAAATTTGAAATCTGATTTTTTTTTTGCCTTTAGCCAACACTAACCTTAAAAATATGACAAGATTGGAGATGCAAGTTAAAAGATTTCTCTGAAGAGAGTTGAAGTGCTGTGGCATTTTTCCCTCTCTCAAGGGAGAAAGGGGTTTCCAGGGGAATCTCTGAGAACTTTTGATCTCAGAGTTTGGGAAATACAAGGACTGCTCTGGGAAGCTGTGCCTAGGAGGACCTGCAGTAGCAGGGCAGGAAAGGAGACAGAAGGAGAGAAGGCTGCTGTGGGAGCTAACTCCATTTCCTGCAACTGTCAGTTTTTCCCCTCAAGGGATAAATGGACCTGTGGAGATTGGACTAGAAGCTTTCTTCAAAGGGAATGTGCTCGCCTGGAGGAGCTAAATTATTCAGCAGGCAAACCCCACAAAGAACCCTGGGCTACCCATACCTTCTAACTGAAGAAGAAATAACACCCACTTCAGTTGAGTTGTGCTTGGAGAATGCCAGCAGGAGAATCTTCAAGATATCCCCTGAAAGATAGAGGGGAGAAAGAATTTGTCCTCTCCAAAATTCAGGTGTTGCCAATGTGATAATATTAAGAGGAGGGGCCTTTGAGAGGTGATTGGGTCATGAGGGAGAAAGAATCAGCCTTGAGCATGCCTGAGCCAGGGAGCAGCAGAATCGGATCACTCCAGCACCAGCCAGACAAAGCTGGGTATCTCTCTCACCCATTGGACTTTATCCCTCTCCGGGGGTCAGAAACATCAGCGTATGGGAGAGGGGAGTACAGAGAAGTCTGATCACATCCTCCATCCCATTGCAGGCTCTGGCTTGGAATAGGCCAAGCTGGGAAGGAGGAAGCTATAATTTCAGTTAAAGTTGTGAATTTTGATCATTACACTGGACTTGATAGTTTAATTACAGAAATGAGACTATAATTGTGATGAAAGTAACCTGACAACTTTTCATTATCTGAGACTGACCAGAAAAGCTCTGGAAGATGCTAGAGACTTCATCTAGGTCAGGGGAAAAAACCCACAGAGATGGTTTCAAGGTAATGTTTTCTGTTTGTGCCCTATAAAGTCCAGCTAATTTAATATACTGCTTTAATATTATAAGAGTATGTGTGTGTGTGTGTGTTGTAATGCCCTCAATAATGTGAATTGGAATAGACTGTGATTGGCTCCTGTCCTTGGCGGGTAGGTAACGCCAGGCAGAGAAACAGCAGCCAAGACCTTCACCAAACCAAAAGAGAGAGGATGGGTGCCTGTTGGTACAGTATCCTGCTGGTCCCACTTCCCCAGAACAGGTTGAGTAAATGGTTGCCTACTACCTGAGAGATTCCTGGGAACTTTGGTCCCAGGAACTCAGCTACAGAGTTAGGTGGGAGGACAGCCACCAGCAAGTGGCGCCAAACTGCAGCTGAAGTGATTGGACTGGGGCCCTTAAAACTCCCAGCCTGAGCATTTGCCATTTGTAATACAAATGGACACAAGAGATTTTAGGGGGTGATGGAAGTCTTCAAAAATTAGATTGTGGTAATGGTTGCACAGCTTTGTAAATCACTGAATTGTACACTTAAAACTGAATTTTATAGTATTTAAATTATACCTTAATGAAACTGTTTAAAAAACTATCTGTAATTTAAAAAAAGAAAATCTCCTAACCTGGCCTTGCCCCCAACATTTATTTTTTAGCCTTACAATAATCCCATATTTTATGCAATTTGGGTCTTTTGGACCCCAGTGATCATGTTAAAGTGGAATTTTACTGTATTATTTATGTACCAGAAAGATTATGCTGTGTATTTTCAAGTAAGTGGTATTAAACCCCACTGCAGAACAGATGGTTTTGCAACTGCTAAGACAGACCAGAGAAAAATGCCCTTCAGATACACAGGACAGTGTAGAGAGGATGGGCCCTGTGAAGGACAATAGTCCGTGTCTTGGTCCATTTGTGCCACTATAACAGAATACCTGAGACTGGATAATTTATAAAGAACAGACATTTATTTCTCACAGTTCTGGAGGCTGGGAAGTCCAAGATCAAGGTGCCAGTAGGTATTCTGTCTGTTGAGGGCCCAATTTCTGCTTTTGATATAGCCTTGAAGCCTGCATCCTCCAGAGTGGAGGAACACCGTGTCCTCACACAGTGGAAGGTAGAAGGGCAAGAGACTATAGCACTGCATGAAACCTCTTTTATAAGGGCTTTAATCCCATTCATTAGGCAGGAACCCTCATGACCAAATCACCTCTCAAATGCCCCTCCTCTTAATATTATCACATTGGCAACACCTGAATTTTGGAGGACAAATTCAAACTGTAGTAGTCCCCTTCCTTCTTGTTTTTCTGTGTTATAGAGTTTAGGAAGAAGAAAACAATCAGCTTTCCAGACTCCTTTGTGGAGAGACAGCCCAGAGACTCAGTTCTGCCTGGAGAGATATAAATGGCAGTCCCAGGTTGGGACTTGTAGGAATGCTCTTTAAAAGAGAAAGATCTGGCTGAGGTGCACTCTCCTTACTCCTGGAACATTGACATGATGCCTGGAAAGACAGCAATGAGCCATGAAGATAAAGGCTTCTCATCAAGACTACTGAACCAGAAAATATAAGGAGATTAGATTTTGAATGATGATGGTGAGCCCAGGTATTTCTACCTGTGGACCTCTTGTAGCTAGAGAATGCCTCACTTAGTTTAACCACTTTAAATTTTCTCTTGTCTGCAGCCCAACATATTTCTGAGAGGTACAGAAAAGAAAGAAGATAAAGAAATTCATCAATATGGATTTCATGTAATGAACCTTTAGGAAAAAAATTCAAATGTTCCATAATAGAGCAGTAAGCAACCTATTGTGGCTATAAGGAGGAGAAGAAATTTGGTCTGGGTTGTGATGGCACCATCAAAAATGATCCTTGAATGTTTGGTCATTTCCTAACAACCAAAAGTGAAGATGAAATGTGCTATATGCAACAGAGGATATGGCTCTGAACTCGCCTAGGGGATGTAAATCAAATTAGGTTATTTACCTTACCCTTTCATTGACATCCAATCCCCTTGCAGTCCTTTTCCTAGGTTTTTTGGGGGCAAGATAAAGCAAGCTGCCTCATTTCTGAGGATTTAGCCACCAGTAAGAAGGAAGCAGCAAGAAAGAAAAGTTGTTTTAACCTAAAATAAATTACGTAGAAAATACAGTATCTTCATTCCATAAACTACCCAACGTCCTTCCTCGTGATACATGATACAAACCCACCCATCATTCTATACAGGTAACAGCAATATTCTGCCTCCTTAAATGGTGCCCATGAAGTTTGCCCTCAGATCTATGTGCTAGGAGAAAAAAGGACTCAGGAGTATTATACTTGCTCTAGATCTTGAATCCTGCTATAATCAAACCTTCCATCAATATACCCTCTCCCTGTGGATATAACTCTTAGTTGGTAAGGCTCCTGAATCCATCCTCCATAGGATGGCACATACCAGGTCCTCTGTGTCCAACCTCATGCTTGCTTCCAGCCTTATTACCTACCGCTCTCCTCCACAAATTTTACTTTCCAGCAGAGCAAATTATGTAGAATTCCTTGTATACACCAGATTTCCTCTCACCACTGTATATTTTTTATGTTGTTCCCTCTCCCTAGAATAGTTTTCCCCTTTTAGTTTTAATTACCTACTGCTGTATAACAACAACCCCAAATCTTAATGGCTTAGTACAACAACCAATTTATTTGCTTGTAATTCTGTAGGTCAGGAATTTGGGCAGGGCTTAGCTTAGCTGGCTGGTTCTTCTGCTCCATGTGACATTCCCTGGGGTCATTCACTAGGCTGCATTCAGCTGGTGTCTTGGCTGTACTAGGAGATTGGAGAAGACTTCACTCTCACGTGTGGTGCCCCAGTGTTCCCCTACATGGTCTTGCTGTCTCCGTATGGCCAGCTTGGACCTTCTCACAACAGGATTAGTACTGTGGAGGACAGATTTCCTACATGGTAGATGGTTCCACAAAGATGTGTTTCAAATGAAGGAGAGCAAAAGCTGCACATCTCTCAAGCCAACCTTAGAAATAATGCTATGTGTAACTTCTGCAGAATTCTGCTGGTCAACACAAGTAACGTGACCAGCCCAGATTCACAGGGAGAAGAAATAGACTCTACCTGCCAATGCAATAAATGGCAAAGAGTTTGCAGCCCTTTATAATATACCTATCTTCTATAACATAGTAGGCATATTTATAATACACCTACCTATAGTAACACCTATTGTCTTGGCAGACTCCTAATTATCATTCAAATTAAGCTAAGCTAGCACCTTGCAGCAAATCCTCCTGCCTTAATGTTTATTTCTCTTTTTCCTTAAATTTATGACTCTTAGCTAGACACATGGCTGCCTGGGATAAAGACTCCATTTCCCAGCCTTCCTGGTAGCTAGATATGGCCATATGCCCATTATCTGGCCAGGGGCATATAAGGTCTCTTGTGTGACTTCTGGGAAATATCTTTAAGGGAATTGTTGCATCCTTCTTTTCTTCCTTCTTCTTGTTGGCTGGAATGGGGTTGTGAGGGATGAGGTTTTAGCAGCCATTATGGGCCATCAGAAGAGAACCATATACTGAGGGTGGCAGAACAATAAGAGAGAAATAGCTTGAGTCCCTGATAACTTAGAGCACCACACCAACCCAAAATTGTGATATTAGATTTCCTAAATGAGAGATAGGTAAACATGTCTTCTTTTGTTTTGGATTTTTTTCTGTCCCATACAGCCAAACCTAATCCTACTTTATATACATTTATTCCTTATCTATTGCTACAAAACAAGTTGCTCCAAAATCTAATCACTTAAAACAATAAACATTTATTATCACTCCCAGCTTTTATGAAACAGGAATTCAGGAGGAGCTTGGCTGGCAAGTTCTGCTTGGCATCACTCTTGCGGAAGTAGACAAGTCTTTGGCCAGGATTACAATTATCCAAAGGCTTGGCTAGGGCTGAAGGATCCATTTTAAAAGGTAAGTCACTCTCATGACTCTGCAGGCAGTTAGCAGGAGGCCTCTGTTCTCCACACAAACCTCTTGGGCAACTTCAGTGTTCTCGTGATATGGCTGCTGACACTCCTGCCTTCCCCGGCAAAACAGATGACCCTTGAGAACAAAGCATATTTTGTGGTATATTTTATGGCAAAGCCATCAAAGCCACACACTGTCATTTTGTGCAATATCTTATTGGTCACACAGGCCTAATCAGTGTGGAAGGGAACTACACACACAAAGGTGTGAATTGTAGAGTTAAGGACTGTTTGGGGGCCATCTCAGAGTCTGGCTACCACACCCCCCACTTCCCTAATAGATCCCTTGTTTGTTTGTGTAGCAGGTGGTGGTCCCTCAATCTCAGGCAACAATATGTTCATGTAGCATCCTCTGGGATAAATCATGTTTCTAGAACAGCCATTGTCATCATTAAATTTGTTGGCTTAGCTTTCTCTGTTTTTCACAATTTACCTGACTTACAGAGCAGTTTGGAGACAGGAAAGCTCACATTTAAACATCCTCTTTTTTCCCCTATATTTCCTACAACTTCTGAGCTGAGCAACGATCATTGAATTTTATGCTTTTGTCAAAATAAGCTGTCAGAAACTGGTCCAGATCTATTAGAATGCAACATCATTCTCACTGCCCCAGCATTCACCTTATGATGCAGGGACCAGAGGGGGCCTGGAAAACAGACATAAATCCAGAGTTCTATAATTCTGAATCCCCTGAAGAAGTGGCCATAAAGTCCATCACTCCAGATATATGGGGAGAGGGAGACAAAGGGCAAGCCAGATGAGTTTCAGAGGGACTGTAAAAGAGAAAAAGAGATCTCCCTAACTGTGTCGGTCTCATTATAGGCAAGCCAGGCAGGGAAGCAATTTATGGTTGGGTGCCAACTGCTCGCAGGCATGAATGTCACTCTCTCTCCCATGCCTGCCATCTTGAGTGCTCGTGGGCCCCTGTGAATGACGTTGACAGCTCATGGGGAAATGGCAACACATTTGGAGCCTGAGCTTGTAGGTGGTTAAGAACAGACTGTGCACCAGACACATGTTCAGAATCCAGCAGCCCAGAATCTGCCAGGATGCCCGAGTTCCCTCACCTGCCATAGGAAACCACTGTGCACACAGAGTTCAGGCTCGCTGTCTCAGCCTCCTGCCCAGTGTCCCTGCCTCACTGCAGCTCCTTTCTGTCTGTGGAATCGATCACAGGTTTTATTGTTAACAAGGCCTATGATATTTTTAGCAGGCTGAAAGAAGACTGCTTGCTATATTGAAAGCAGTGGTGGTAATAAAATGTATGGTCAAGAATTCTTCAAAATGCCTGGAGAAAATAATTCAGAATATAGAAATTTATACTGCCTGGCTCCTATGATGTTGCAATAATAAGGGAATGTGTGAAGGCTAACTCAACTGTAGCTCTGAATGGTAATGTTCCAGTTACTATGGCTACCCCAAAATATTGTGGCTTAAAATGTCGATTTATTTTTCTCATAGAGTCTGTGGGTGAGGAGCCTGGACAGGGCACAGCAGAGATGGCTCATCTCTGTTCCACGATGCCCAGCACCTTAGCTGAAAGACTCAAAGACAAGGGGAATCATGAGAAGCTTCAGTCACTCACACGATGCTGTTGATGCTCATGTTGATAAGACCCTACCTGGTGCTGACAGCCAGCTGTGGCATCTCAGGAAGGCTGTGCTTTCCCACAACACGGTGGTTTTATTCCAAAGGTAAGCATCCCAAGAGCCGTGTACCCTTTAATGAGTGAACTACAGAAGTCAAGCAGTGTCACTTCCTCCCCATTCTATTAATTAAGATTATGACAAAGGTCTTCCCAGGTTCAAGGGGAGGGATCATAGATGCCACTGCTTGAAAGGGAAATGTCAACATCACATTGTAAGAAAAACATGTGGGGCAGGATATAAATTGGTCTAGCCATTTGTTAAGAGTTCTCCAGAGAAACAGAACAAATAGAATGTGTGTGTATATCGAAAGATTTATTTTTAGACAATTGGCTTGCATGATTATAGAGCCTAGCAAGCCCAAAGTCTATATGGTGGACTGGCAGACTGGAGATCCAAGAAGAGTTGATGTTGCAGTTGAAGCCCAAAGATCATATGCTAGAAAATTCCCTCTTGTTAGACAGTTCAGCCTTTTGTTCTATTAAGACCTGTAACTGGATTAGCCCTGCCCACATTATGGACAGTAATTTGCTTAACTCAGAGACTACTGATTTAAATGCGAGTCTCATCCAAAAACACCATCACAGAAACATCTAGAATGTTTGAACAAATATCTGGGCACTGTGGCTCAGATAAGTTGATACATAAAATTAACTATTGTAAGTGCATGCCTTGTCAACTTAGCATCCATACGCATCTCCTTAAATCATATTTAATCTCCAAATAAGGACAATAGTAAGGTCATAATTCTATCTAACATGATACAGCTATGCTGTGTACAACTGAAAATGCACTAACCCTCTCCCTAGGAAAGGATGTAAAGTCCTTGGATGATGTCTATTCTTCTCCTTGACATCCCATAACTTAAATATTATAAAATTTTCATTATTTAAGTACTATAATATAAAATGAATACACCTTATGTTACATGATAAGGTGCTAAGAAGGAAGAAAAGTAACATATTTGACATATATATAGAACGGAAAGAGATCTCAAAACAAACACATGTATACATATACATATATGTACATTATATAATATATATACATACACAAATATATTCACAACAAAATAAGGAAGAAATACTCATGGCAAATACAGTCCTTGTTTCTATATCTGGTCATGTGGTCATAGCTGGTATTTATAACTGCTTTCTTCCATTATCCATTCTGTATTCCATTTGCCCTCAGCAAGCACCACAGCTGGTCATAGAACCTGGTTTGGTGACCCAAACCTTCATTATAAAGGGTCTGGGCCATTAGTAGTCTTATTTGGATTGGGTTGTAGTTTTCCATTGACCTTAACCACAGGGCATGATAATATTATACTAAAAGTGCCCTAAAGAATCTCCTCTATCCCAGACATACTCTTCCTTACCTCCCTGTGGAGTAGCAGTCCAATTTCTCCTTGGTGATCAGGATCAATCACTCCAGCCACCATAGTGGCTCCTTCCTTTGCCTGTTGATTCAAAGGCTTGAGGATAACAAAGTCACCAGGTGTCAGTCTTACCTTCCAGTTCAGTGGAATCATTGTTGTGTCTGCTGGCAGAAGCATTCTTCCCTTTGGAACTAAGACCTCTAGGTCAGCAGAACATAAGATCATGGGGCAATGAAGCAAAAATTTTGCCAGTGGGTTGCTAGAGGTAATAGTGAGTGGTGCCACCCCATCTCCACCCCTTGATTCCTGGACCTGTGAATCTTGGCTACGGGAGAAATAGCGCTATACATTGGACACTGACTCAGAGCATATGGCCATCTTTGGGAAATGCAATCTGCCACAAGTGGACATATTATCTACTGATTGGGAAACTAGTCTGTCTTGGGAAGAAATGGAAACATATATTGAGGCCTGAGAGTGAGCAAGGCAGTATGTGTTAGGCACTTTCTGTGAGGCATCTTTGACACCTTCACAAGATTCTTCATTTATTAAATGGTATTCACCTAACAAAACTTATTAAGTGCCTCCTACATGCCAAGGGCCTACAGTAATGCCAGGGATACAAATATGAATAAGCCATACTTCTTTGCTTTCAAGATAATCTAAATTTTTCAACTGAGATAAAATATAAACACATAATCATACTGTAAGGCAGAAATGCAATGGTAGAGATTTATTCAGTGTATCATGGGAAATCAGAGTGGATACCTAAGCCAGGCTGTAATAGTCAGGGAAGGGCTTCTTGGGGAAGTGACATCTCAGATGAATCTTAAAAGGTTCACTGAATTTAACTAGATGCAGAGAGGTTTGTGGGGGGGGCAGTGAAAGGAAGGGAAGCTTTCCAGGAAGGGGGTACAGCAGAGAGAGCTGCACAGTGGTGAGAAACAGTGTGATATCTCCTGATGTATTAATCATCTAGTGCCATATAACAAATCACACAAAAACTTAGTGGCTTAAAACAATAAATATTGATTATCTTGCATAGCTTCTGTGGGCCAGAAATCTAGGAGTGACGTATCAGGATGGTAGGATGGTGCTGGCCTGGAATCTCTCATGAGGCTGAAGCCAAGTTGGCAGCCAGAGCTGCACTCATCTGAAGACTTGGCCAGGGCCAAGGTCACTTGATCCGGTTTCAAGGTAGCAAGAGAGGACTGCTTGAGGTCAGGAGTTCAAGACCAGCCTGACCAAGAGTGAGACCCTGTCTCTACCAAAAATAGAAAAAATTAGCTGGGCGAGGAGGCATGCATCTGTAGTCCCAGCTACCTGGGAGGCTGAGGCAGGAGGATCACTTGAGCCCAGGAGTTTGAGGTTGTTGTGAGCTAGGCTGATGCCACAGCACTCTAGCCCAGGCAATTGAGGGATACTCTGTCTCAAAAAATAAAAAAAAAAAAAAAAAGAGGCTATCACAGCATTATACAAAAGATGTAACTGAAACTTGAACTAGGATGAAGAAAGTATGTCAGGCAGGAGAGGACAGGTAAGAGAAATATTAAAGAGCCAGGGTTTAATTACTTGGATTTGATAGTGGGGGTAGAGTGGAGGGAGAGTGAGAGGGAGAGAGGAATTAGTGCAACTCCCAGGTTCCAGGCTGGATAGCCATGTGAATGAATGGTGTTGGCATCAATTGAGAAAAATAGATTATAGGAGGGGCAGCTGGTTGGTAGGTGTGGACATGTTGATTTTAGTGTGACTACAGGACATTCAACTGCAGCAAGTACTTGACTATGTGAGACCAAAGCCCAGAGAAGGCACTTTGGATTGAGGTAGAGATTTGAGAATCATCAGCACATAGGTATTGCCCCTGGGAATTGAAGGAATTGATGAGTGTACCCAGAAGAGAGAAGAACAGAGGAGGACTGAGTCCTGGGACTGCTTCTCACCCTCTGTGCATAGATATCACCTGGGGATTCTGCTAAAATGCAGGTTCTGATCCAGCTGGGTCTGGGGTGGGGCCTAAGATTCCACATCCCTGAGGAGCTCCCAGCGATGCCAAAGCCACTGATATGAGCAGCACTGTTGTAGTAACAGGTCAAGAGAACCCCAGCCACAGGGGTCAGCACAGTGCAGAGAACAGGGAGAGACACAGATGAAATCAGAGAAGGATAAGGACAATTCCAAGAGTGTGTTATCACAAAGCCAAGAGAATAGACATTCCAGAAGTTTACGTGATTATAAGTGTTAAATGCTTGGACAGGTTAGTGAAGGGGTTAGAAGTCAACTTGGAGTAGGTTAAAGGCTAAAGTGAGCATAGACTTCTACTGTGAGAAGTTTAGATGAGGTGAAGAGAAAGTGGATAGAAACTAGGGATGGATGTGGAGTGAAGGGATAGCTTTATTTTTTAGTCACGAGAGCTCGAGTGTAGGTATAGGCTGAAGGGATGTAGCCAGTAAAGAGTGGAACAGGCAAGGGGATGAGGATGCCCAAAGATCAAGCCGACCTTCAGAAAAGGAAGAAGGAATTAAGACTGGTGAAGGGAGTGGTTTTGATCAGAAGAAAGAGAGAAACCTCATTTCTTAGCTGTGGGTAATGTCAGGTCCAGCATCTTGGCAGACTGTTGTCCTGGTTCTTTGGCCATTTGCTTGGAAGAATCACAAGCAGGCTGGTGTGAGGGAGTGATCACAGACAGGAAGCAATTCCATACAAACAGCTTTTACTGCAGAAAAGATGGAATACGTTCCAGAGAGAGGAAAGAGTCAGTTCCCACGAGTGGAGAAAGATGTTAAGGACCCTCAGGTGGTTTCCTTTTATTGGCCTGGTCGGGGGAGGGCTTACAGTAGGCGTGGGATGTTACCAGGTGGTTGATACATGTGATTGTCACGTGTTCTGTGTTTTCCTGTAGTCCCCCCTCTTGATTGGTCCCCCCTTCTCTGCCCCTGGGAACTGTCCTCCTAGCCTGTATCTGCCACCTGCAGATTTGGTCCCTGCCTAACAGCTAATATCACCATGGAACTGGAACACTACAGTGACAGTGGTGTCCAGAGGAACACTTCAATTAGCATCTCACAGTCCAAAATCCAGTCCTAGAGAGACAGAGACTTGCCTTCCAGTCAGTGTTCAAGGACAATCAGGCCCTTGCAACTGGCTTAAATTAATTCTTATCTACAGTAAAGTTTTGTTGTAAACCCCCCAACTTCAAGCTCATGTACCTGATATGCAGGTGAAGCCAAACACTGTGATACTGGTGCTTGGAGATAGAAGAATGCTTATTTGATTGATCAAAGCAAGAAGATAGGAGAACAAGATCTGTCAGATCCGTCTTCCCAAAGAGATGAAATGGGGAGATTTTATGCAGCTAGGGAATAAGGGAGGGGGGTTCAGAAAACTGAGAATGAGGTCTGTGTTTCTTCTGTCTCAGATAACATCTTGAGCAGCCAGTTCTGAGCATCAGCAGCTAACTTCCTCAAAGGCATTCATTCCTTCTGCAAAACAAACTCATAATTTTTTGTTGTGACCCTGGAGTTGTCTCCTCCTGCTTGACAAAGAAAGGGTACCACTAGCGGTTAGTGACTAGTGTGAGAATCACAGGTGTTGGAAAGGAATCAAGAGGTTATCAGATGCAAGGAAACAAGGGCCTAGTCAGAAATTACATTATGTCGGTCACTAAAAATGCTGGGGTACTAAAATCTCACGGGGCTTGGCTACAGTTTGAGGATTGCCTGTTTAAGTAATAAATTATGTGTGCTTCTGAAAAGTTTCCTCCAAACAAGTGGTGGTCTGGGCACACCACATTTGCTGGTAAAGCGTGTTAACAGTGAGGCATAAACAATGGTGTTAACATCCAAAGGGAAGAAATTTTCAAGAGGAGGATGACTCAGGTTTTTAATGCTGATTCCTGGACTGCAATCTGTGAGGTTGAGGCTGCTGCTGGCGGGATGCAGGGAGCCTCCAGGGCCTCTCTATCTGGCCTCTCTCTCCAGGAGAGTGGCCTGGCCTTCCTTCTTTATGACAGCTCAGGAATCCAAGAGGGAGGAAATGGAAGCTGCCAGGCCTTCTTAAATAAAGCTTGGGCTCAAACATAAAAGCTTTCACTCATAGGCCCAGGGCAGATTCAAGGGGAGGAGACATAGCTCCATGTGTTTACCGGACATAAGTGACTATCCATTCCCCTCACCCGCTAAACACTGGAATACCTGAAGCCTTTTGGCCTAGACTCCTTTTCTCTTTACTGATTGCAAACTGACAAAATTCTATAACTGCTCTCTCCACACCTCCCCCCAATTTTTATACTAGACATCTTGCCTAACACATGCTAAAGCAGACAGAATATGTGCTATGCTTTAACCACTTGTTTGGAAGAAATTTTGCAGCAGCATATGTATATTTAATTGTTTACACTAGTGACCCTCAAATGCAAGATCAGAATTATTCCATGGAGCTCTTTCAAATGCAGCTTCCTAGGTTTAGCCCTTAGGAATTTTGGTCCCTGAAGTCTGAGGTGGAGCCCAGGAATAGGCATTTAAACAACACAAGTTCCCTCGGTGATTCTGGTGCAGGTGGGCCTCCCTGGACTACATATGTAGAAGGATTATTTTAGACTATTATTCTTTTAGGCCTCACCAACATGGTCATGTTGGTTTCATGGCTTTATTCTTAGGTATGATTTTATTTCCTACTTCTCGAACTGTCAAAGATAAAACTGAATATTAAAGTGTTAAGGACAATTTTTTTTTTTTTTTGAGATAGAGTCTCACTCTGTTGCCCAGGCTAGAGTGCAGTGGCGTCAGCCTAGCTCACAGCAACCTCAGACTCCCGGGCTCAAGCAATCCTTCTGCCTCAGCCTCCCGAATAGCTGGGACTACAGGTATGCACCACCATGCCTGGCTAATTTTTTCTATATATTTTAGTTGGCCAATTAATTTCTTTGTATTTTTAGTAGAGACAGGGTCTCACTCTTGCTTAGGCTGGTTTCAAACTCCTGACCTTGAGTGATCCTCCCACCTCGGCCTCCCAGAGTGCTAGGATTACAGGTGTGAACCACTGCCCTGCCAAGGACATATTTTATTCAGTAATATACTACTGCAATAGGGAAGAGTGTCCAATGTGAACTGAACTGAACTTGGGAGAGGAGGGGCCAGCAGGGCTTGAGCAGAGTTAGAGAAGTGAAAAGTTACAAAGGTTGGTCTGTGCAAATGCCCATTAGGTCAGTTGTGTCTGTTAGCTGACTATTAACCAAAGTTAGGATTCTATCTTCCCAAAGACTGGAGACAGAGGCCCTGCAATTCCTGATGTTTATATTTCAAAGGAATGGCTTGCAGGTCCTAGAGACACTCCTGAGTCATTAGAGAAACATACATCTCAAAGGGACAGTAGAAGGATTCACAATTGCAAGCCCTTTTTAATAAATGCTCTAAGAAAGAGTGGTCAGGAACCTGTGGTCAGATGTCGGCTGGAACAACCAGTAAATTCTTTTATCAGCCCTGGACTTTCTCAGGGTGGCTAGGGTCACATGGGGGTGGCTGTGGCCCTGAGCTGTCAGTAACTTTTAGTGTTTGTTTAAGTCTTTAAATGGGGAGGTGGATGGGAGTGGACAAAACTATTCATGCTGAGAGTCTGTAGTTTTTATAGGCCTAGGTGGAGGCCTGGACAAGAAGAGGGCTTAGGGGAGCCCGCTAGACTTTGGTCAAGGAGAGACTCTTTGTCAGAACCATGCCTTACTTTATGTCCCCCAAACCCCATTTTTAGGTTAGGAAATCAAGACACAGATAGACTAAATATAATAATTTTTGCAAAGCAATAGAATTAGTAACAAAACTGTGATTCAAACCAAGGTTTTTCTAATACTAGAGTCTATCACAGAGGTAGGAGAAGGAACTGAAAGATTGTACAAATTGAGATCCATGGGAGGTAGAAGAAATGACATTCTATATATGTGCACTGACTGCGAACTATTGAGTTTTATCTCACGTTCAATGTAAATCCTGGAGCAATTTTTAGCATAGTGATACATGTGACTTTAACATACTATTTTCTTTTTCTTTTTTTTTTTTTTTTGAGACAGAGTCTCACTGTGTTGCCTGGGCTAGAGTGCCTTGGCGTCAGCCTAGCTCACAGCAACCTCAGATTCCTGGGCTCAAGGGATCCTCCTGCCTCAGCCTCCTGAGCAGCTGGGACTACAGGCATGCACCACCATGCCCAGCTAATTTTTTCTATATATTTCTCGTTGGCCAATTAATTTCTTTCTATTTTTAGTAGAGACGGGGTCTTGCTCTTTCTCAGGCTGGTTTCGAACTCCTGACCTTGAGCGATCAGCCCGCCTTGGCCTCCCAGAGTGCTAGGATTACAGGCGTGAGCCACTGCACCAGGCTAACATAGTATTTTCTCATTTGGTGATTTAAATTGTTAAAGATTTGTGTCTCAACTTAAATGCCTTCAATCTTTTTTTTAGTTAATCGCTTCAGGACTAAATTAGGTTGCAAAGCCTCTTTTTTAAAATCATTTATCTCATCTCTATATCAGAATGTAACAATTTAAACTTAAAAACTTTAAAAGTTTGACATTAGGCATACATTTTTTATCTAAAGAGAAACCTAAAATGATAAAGACTTCAATAGGAAACGGTTTGCATGAAATTCCGTGAAAGAGCTAAAACTATTATAACATTGAGAGACATTTAATAATTCCTCCTCCAGTGGTTTTTAATCCTTGGTGTTTAATTTAATTTTTCCACATAGCAGAGGGTGTCTGATCCTGATGTTTTAATAGCTTCTACATTTTCAGTTAGTACTTTGCCCTATCAAAACACGTTATTAATTACTTGTCAGCTTCATTGAATCCTTCCTCTTTAGGTTAATATTTCCATTGCAGTTTTGTATCACAGGAAACATAAGGATAAACTGAAAGATGTGACCAATATTTCACTACAACAGTAGGAAAAAAATCATGGCTCATGAATGGTCTCTTTATTTAGAGAAATATTCCTTGAGCCTATGTTACTTTCTGGAGAAAATAAATAATTTTTTAAAGTTGCAATCTCTCTTTTAATAAAAAGGGTTAATCTGTAATAACCTCAACATAACCATGTGTAACTCATGCAGCCAATAAAAATTTATTCAGGGTTTACCTTCAGGCTGGGTTTACAGAGATTAAAGAGATTAAAAAGCGATTGTCCCTGTCCACAAAGAATTGCAGTATTTTGCCTTTGTAGTTGGCTTTTGAATTTCTGAATTATTGGTGTTATTTGAGACTCCCTAGGCTTCCCCAGTCTGTGTACATGAATGGTAATCATTGTAATATGAAACACTATAATTTCACTAGTTTTGCTCCCAGTTGACAACAGAGGACCCTCAGTCATTTGTAAAATCCCCTACTAAATATTTCTGGGGAGTCCCAGAAGTGTGTGATACATGTTGGCAAACAAGTTCATTCCTTTTACACTCTGCCAATTGTTTCCCTTTGGAGCCATTGCTGATCCGCTGTCTGTGGTCTGTGCCGTCTGTGAGCTCCACAGCTGTTTATAACAAAGCTGTCGCGAACACCTTCCCCCTTTTCATTTCCTTCTGCTAGGTTCAGAGTGTTTTATTTCAGGCAATTCGTCAGATGAGACATCCTGAAAGACTCCCACAAATACCAAGAATGCTAGCTAAAACATGAAAGCAAAAACACAATTTTTAAACTGAATGGATGAGTTTGCAAGAAGGTAAAAAGAATCCTGAGTCCTGGCAACAGGTGGGAGAACCCATGGAAGAAGAGAGAATTGAAGTCATCATCTTTAGGGACCTCTATGAATCCAGACGTCCAGAGCTTTGATTTTAGGACTGAAAATAGAGGTGGGGTGGGATGGGGAGGTTGGGGAAACAGGCTCAGGCTTGTGTAGAGAGGGGAGTGGATCACTGATTGTCCTACGTAAAGTTAGGAACCATGAAGAGCTACAATTTTTTAAAAAATCCCTTAATAAAGAGACAGCAGTAAATTTGTTCAGCCTGGAATATGAGTGGATATAAAAATCTTTAAGAATTTTCAGCCAGAGCCCAAGTGTCCTGTAAGTCTGGGACCTGAATTTACACTGTGTATCATCTGATTGTAGCAGTGAAGGCAAGTTTTCCCAAGGGGAGGGCACTCTCCAAACCAGGCCTCAAAGCATCTTCACAGATCAAACTCCAAAGCATATGAGCAAACAGTAACAAACATGCTACATAAAGAAAAAAGCCGCCATGAGCAAGAGTCAACAGGAGAAAAAGAGATCCTCAAAGGTATTAGAAATATCAAGTAGAGATTATAAATTATGTTTGATGTGTTTCTAAAAGTAGGACTTGAAACATAAATAAGAAGTAACAAAATGATCAGCATAATTGAGTTTTAAAGAAAGAACTAAGAATAAATATATATGTAAAAATTGATATTAAAAATTTACTGGAAAGATTGAACATAGAAAAAGCTGAAAAGTAAATCTGTGAACTGAAATAGAGACCAGAAGAAATAGCACTGAATACAAAACAGAGAGATACAGAGGTATAAACTGTAAGAGGGAGGTTGTGACTTGTGGAGGGTACAATAGTCCATCGTGTGTCTAAAGAGAATGCTGTATAGGCAACATTTGAAGATGTAAGGACAGAATTTTCTGTAAGCAATTAAGATACATGAAGGGAGGAGGCAAGAAATTATATTCCAGACTTCTGATATTACCCTTTATAAGGTGAGGGGAAGCTGGAAGAGAGAAGTGTATGCATGGGAGGTATATATGTGGATGCATATGTGAGTGTTGTATGACCTTAATGATTATTATACCATCTTATTCCAACGGGAGAATTTTCTCTTTATTCTGGTTTATATTTGCTTATTTATTCTGTCTTTCTCTGCCTTTATGTCCTTTATGCCATTCTATGTTTTGGTAGATATGTGTTGTATTTCTTTCATTTTATTCTTTCTGCTGTTTAAAATTGTAGATTTGGCAGGGCACGTGGCTCATGCCTGTAATCTTAGCACTCTAGAAGGCCGAGGAGGGCGGATCGCTTGAGCTCAGGAGTAATTGTAGATTTACCTTTTCCTTCAATATTTTCATATGAAAATTTCCACACATAGGCATAGTTGAGAGAATTTTACCATGAACACTCATGTACCTATCAATGAGATTGATTCTATCATTAGTATTTTACCGTACATGCTTTATCACACACCTTTCCATTTATTATCCTCAACTTATCCATTAATTTATCTTATTTTATGATGTACTTCAAAATATATTACAGATCATCTACCTTTGTTTTTAAACAAAATGAAAGAAAAGAGCTAGTCTCACTTTTAAGTCAATAATTTATTATTTTACCAATATATTTTTATCAATTTATTTGCTCATTCTTGCACTTGCTGATTTTTGCATTTATCACTCTATGTGCCTCTGGTAGGGCCTATTTCCCAGTTTGTTGTTCCATATAATTTGTAAGTGAGAAAAATGGAGGGGAGGCAATGGCCTGTTTGAATTGTGTAGCAAATTAGAATAAATGAACTTTCAGTAAAGGGCTGGAGATTTCTTCCTGGCTAAAACCATGCATGAACTTTATATCTATTTTGGCTGCCAAGAGATATTATGAGAGTCTTAGAATATTTGTGGAAGGATTGATTGGGATTCTGCAGGCTTTCTGGAGGAAATAAAATTTCTTGGATTGCTCTCAATATTATTTTATTATAATGGTTAAAATTTATACTCTTCATAAAGAGCTAGTGCACCATCCAATCAAATACAAATGTATGACATCCACAACAGGTAGTATTTAAATGCCTAAATTCAATTTTATTATGCAATTTCAAATTTAAAATAGAAGCAATTTCATATGATGAACTAATCTCTTTGTTCTCTAATATGGAGAAGCATAAAAGGGTTAAATGCTTAATCATTAATTAATGGCTTTTAGCTTAATGAGTTTTTAAACTGATAGGAGCCAAAAAGCTGAGCTACTACCAAAGCGTCTATCAGTGAGTGACAGCTCTATATTGAAGAGGCAAGAGGAGAAAAATGATCCCTTTATGTGAGATATTGTTAAGTAACTTTTGTCTAATTTTAAGGTAGAATATTTGTGGACATCAGCAAAGTGAATGAAAATTATATTTCAGTTCAATTGCGCCATACTTGATATGCTGTGAGGATAGGGATAAATAGGAAAATTTTTTTTATCTTTTTCCTTCTCATCAAAGGTTGATAGAAACATCAGATTATTCCTCTTTAAAATGGGTATATCACAGTACCTTTTCTATTAATAATTAGGATTTTACATAAAACTGTGTTTCAATTCCAGCTTTACCATTACTAGCACATGATCTTGGTTGGGTCACAATAGAGCCTCAACTTACTAATCTATATCTACGTCTATCCACAGAGATAGATATTAACACACTTCTTACATTGTCATAGAGAGGAGCAGAGATAAGGTATAATAAAGTACCTGGTGCAGTGCTTAAATTAGAGTAGGTACACAAAATATAGCTGCTATGCTGATGATGATGCCTATTTTAAAATTGTCTCAAATTTTATTTCAGTCTCATTTTCTTAAGCAGTTCACAGAGTTATCATTTGTATTGGTTATTTGGACAACATAATTTTTCTTTTAAGAATGATTCATTCATGAATTAAAGTGCGTTTGAACCAATGATGGAATTCAGCTAAATTAAGAAATTGATTAGATGACCATAATAGTACATGGCAACCAAACTGGGTTTTGATGCATAGAAACTCAACGCACTGGATCAATTACCTGGGAAGATGGAAGCATATAGATATTACTTGTTTCTGGCATGCTTATATCACATGAAGTCTCTACCTCTCTCTCCTCTGTTTTTCTCATTGTGTTAGTTTCATTCTCTCACTACGCAGACAGGCTTTTCCTATATAGTGAGGGGTGGCCACTGGAGCTGTGCAGTGCCTCAGCATGGCTCCCACCCATGCTGTGTGGATGGTATTCCTACCTCTTCATATTCTACAGCACACAACATGGGCAGAGCTCCTGCATTGTCAGTCTAGGGGGGTGGGGATAGGAGATGTCTGGTGTTCACAATGAAAGATTTGATAAAATGGCACAGCTGCTGTGCAGAGAAATACTTTGGGGAGATAATGTGTAAAAGAGGTTTTCTGGGAAGTATTTAATTTATTCAACAAATATTAATAATATATATTTTGTCCTCTGTTCTGTGTCAGGCACTGTTATAAATTCTGCGGACATAGTAGGAATGTATATGGCATCTGTATGTATATAGATAGAGCACTGTTCCCTGGAAGAGCTTGCATTGTAATGAATGGAGATAGAGAATAAACATATACTGTATAGTGTTTTAGATGATAACAAGTGTTATGGAAAAAACTAGAGCAGCTCTGGAGAGCTGGAGTTGGGGAAGGGTGGTTGCAAATTTAAAAATGAGTGGTCAGGGTAGGCTACAGAGAGCAGGTGACATTTGAACAATAACTTGAAGGAGATAAGTGAGGGGAGTTGGGAAGCCTTCTAAGGAGAGGGTATAGCCCTTGCAGACTCCCTGAAGTGGATGTGTGTTTGGAGAGTTCAGAAACAGCAAGGCCAGTGTGGTTGAAGGTAGAGGGAAGAGCAGGAATGAGGTGTGAGACTAACTGGTAGCAGCTGGTCCACGATGTAGTGCTTTGAGGTTATTAAGCTTTGAGAGAAAGGAGAGCCATTAGAGGCTTCCTGGCAGAGGCTTTTAATTGCATGACTGCCTAATGCATCTTGATGGATATTATGCAATATAATTCCTTCAGGAAATCTTCAGTATTTGTGTTTCTCTTGAACGTGATACAGTGCTAATACTTTGTCCGTTGTATATTCATTCAGGTTTCAATAGACTGCCTTAGTACAGGGCTCTCCACAAAAAGACCCTTGTTGAATGAATGAATGAACAAATGAAGGTGGCCTTTTAGCTCCCTCCATGCAGGTTCTCAACCTATTATTTCAACTTTATTGCCCCCACACCCTTTCTCAACTTAGGTTTTATTCTATTCAGCTTACTGCTTTCTTCAACTATGTACTTCTTTTTCTATCTTTGCTTACTCCATTTCCTCCTACTTGAAATGTTCTACCCAAACCTCCACTGGATTCAAATTCTACCTATTGTTAAGGACTCACAAAGTACTACTTCCCCCAGGAATTCCTTGCAGACCCTCTGGCCTTCATTGCCTTTTCTGAGATCCCATAGCATCCCTCCTAAGCTACTTTTCATTGGCTTGATCTCTTGCGTTGCATAATTTTTTGGTTGTTTATTTAAAAACCTTTGCTTTGAATACTCTGTTAGGCAAAGGAGAGATAAATGAATAGCAGTATCTCTGGCGACGGGGGCGGGGTGCTTTTGCCCTTTGCTTTATAGAAGGTGACTGGGTAAGAGAGGTTGAGTAACTTGGGTGATCTCACGCAGATTACATAATAAGGAGTGCACTGGGACGGAGACCCAAGTCGTAGCCAAGACAAGCAATAGCTATCGTCCTTCCCATTCATAAAAGGGTTAACTCAGCACTTCCTTTTCTCAGCCAGTGCACGCCACGCCCTTCCGCCCGAATCAAAAGCGGCTGCGACTTGCGAAACTTGTCCAGTGCGGGATCCCGTAGTGGCTCTCCCTCAGCTGTTGAAGTCCCGGGCAAACATGGCGGCCCCCGAGTCAGGGCCGGCTTTGAGTCCAGGCACTGCGGAGGGCGAGGAGGAGACGATTCTCTATGACTTGTTGGTCAACACCGAGTGGCCACCGGAGACAGAAGTGCAGGTGAACCAGGCCCCTCTACGGCTTTAGCCAGCTTGTCGCGGGCGCTTTGTGGGCAGAGCCACGTAGCTGGAGCCACGTAGCGGAGGGGAACTGGGTGGGCGGGGGAGCAGGGCTCGGCAGCTTGTGCGGTCGCCCTGGCAACGGCACCTTGAGCTAGCGAGGGTCTGTGGCTACCAAGGCGAAGGCGGTGGGTAGTCCTTGAGATTCCTCCGGGGCTCAGAATTAGGTTGTCGAGGAACCTTGTGCTCTGAGCCACGTTCCTTTCTGCTCTGGTTGTCAGTTTCACTCTCTGTACATGGAGGGGAGGGCACAGTGCTGGACTCTAGGGTCCTTAGGTCTGGACTCTTCCGTGGTCCCTTCTCGCGGGCTGGCGAGGGCGGTCTGGGCCGACCCTCTACCGCGGTGGCGGTGGGAGAATTTTGCAGGACGCTACAGTCTTTTCTGGCATGCTGCCAGGGAGCGCGGGATCTAACCTTTTACCGCTAGATGGGGCGGAATCGTGCCAGTGCTTGTGTGTTTCAGTAAACAAGCATTTAATAAGTGTATCCATCCGTCCGGTGTCCCAGATATTGTGCTTGGTGCTGGGGATAGAGAGATGGATAAACTGTTGTGGAGCTTCCAGTCTAGAAGGGAGACAATCCAATAAACATGCGCTACAGGCCGGGCGCGGTGGCTCACACCTGTAATCCTAGCACTCTGGGAGGCCGAGGCGGGAGGATCGCTCAAGGTCAGGAGTTCGAGACCAGCCTGAGCAAGAGCGAGACCCCCGTCTCTACTAAAAATCGAAAGAAATTATCTGGACAACTAAAAATATATAGAAAAAAATTAGCCAGGCATGGTGGCGCATGCCTGTAGTACCAGCTACTTGGGAGGCTGAGGCAGGAGGATCGCCTGAGCCCAGGAGTTTGAGGTTGCTGAGAGCTGGGCTGACACCACAGCACTCTAGCCAGGGCAACAGAGTGCGACTCTGTCTCAAAACAAACAAACAAACAAACAAAAAAACCCAAAACATGCGCTATAGTAGCGGTGTGAGCAAAACATGCCACTTTTTTTTTGTGAAGAGTAAGGAATAAAGAGTAAGGAGCTACTGACCAGAGCTGGGGTCTCTGTTAGACAGAGGGTTATAAGGCTAGGTAACTTATGAACTGGACCTTGCATTTATCAGTTGTTTCATAGGGAGGGCCTCCTAGGCCTAGGTTGAAGAGAAGGAATCACAGATCCACGTTTATTCAACAGATACTGCATGCCTAACGTGCCAGTTTCTGTTTGAGACTCAGAGGAGGCAGCAAGATGAAAAGGACCTTTATTAAAGATTATGGAGTCCAGCCCATATGAATTATTTTTTATATCTTTTTTGACTGTTTCTTTACTGGAGAAACTACTCATTCTTAAGCTCATTTTCCAATAAAGTTTGCATATTTTTCTTTATAACCTCCTTCCCACTGCAGTTTCTGGGTGTCTTGAATAATGTGTTTTGTAGATGGACAGAGATCTGCCTATATTATTGTTTTTCAAGTATTTACTTAGCTTTTCTTTGTCTTGAGCAATGTGAATATTTTGAAGGGTATGCAACTAGGAGGAAGCTGTTGCTGCTGCCAGATAAGGATAAGTTTCCATTCCTTAATATTCATGGTTAATTGCAATAATGTTTCAGAATGCTTAACATAAATTGCTTTAAAAAAGGTATGCACAGCATCAACTTACATTGAACCCTCAAGTCACTTTGCTTTTTTGGGGAGGGCACTGTTCTGTTGATTTCTGCATGGTATTGATTTCAGCTGTTGAACAATAAGCTCTTGGAGGGCAGCTACGTCTTATTCATCTTTATATCCCTCGCCAAGGCCAAATTATGTCTTGAATGAATTGGACATCAATTCATGTTTGTTGAGTGAAATAAGTTTTCTGTATTTTTAAGTAGTTCTGTTCTTGACAGCACTTCAGTACATCTTTTGTAGTTCCTAGTGTTGTTTAACTTACCTGTAGTGAGTGTCCCATCTGTACTTACGGATGGAATTATTTAGCATAGCAATTTTCTGTGTGTTTTATTAGTAGCATTGTCTCTGTGGATATACAACAGATACTCAGTGAATTTGCTGTAGGATATGAATTTATTAATCTCTATGACCAGTTTTTTTGTGAGCAAACTTGTCTTAGTTTCTACCAGTATGGTCTTTGCCCTTGATTCCTCTTGTCTTTGGATTGGTGGTTTGATTTGGAAACAGTTTCCAGCCTCAATCCTTGTCCTGTCCTGCAAGGTTCATCCTGACATGTGCCTATACCTCTGCCATGCTCACATTTTCTCTCATTGCCCCAGTCCTGAGTCTACTTTTTTTGTTTCAATCTGTAAGTAGTTTTAAAATACTGATACCTTGTACCCATAAAGAAGAATAAGTTTATATATTATATAAGTAGTTATAGAACATTCTCAAATGTAAGGTTTTTTTGTTTTCAATGTAGCCTAGAGGCAACCGAAAACATGGTGCATCCTTTATCATCACAAAAGCAATTCGAGGTAAATATAGCTTATTTATTTTTCTACATGTAATGATATAGTTAACAGTTAAAATGGATTCTTTAGACCTGCGGTCCCCAACCCCAGGGCTGTGGACTGGTAGCAGTCCATGGCCTGTTAGGAACCGTGGCCTGTTAGGAACCAGGCTGCACAGCAGGAGGTGAGTTTTGGGCAAGTAAGCAAAGCTTCATCTGTATCTACAGCTGCTCCCCATCGCTCGCATCACTACATAAACTCCACCACCTGTCAGATCAGCAGGAGGCGGGGCATTAGATTGCTACAGGAGCGCAAACCTTACTATAAACTGCACATGTGATGGATCTAGGTTGCACACTCCTTATGAGAATCTAATGCCTGATGAGCTGCGGTGGAGCTGAGGTGGTGATGCTAGTGCCAGGGAGTGGCTGCAGATACAGATTATCATTAGCAGAAAAGTTTGACTACATGATAAATGTAATGCACTTGAATCATTCCAGAACCATCCTCCCACCCCTGCCTTGTCTGTGGAAAAATTGTCTTCCATGGCACCGGTCCCTGATGCCAGAAAGATTGGGGACTGCTGCTTTAGGCTAATGATGTAGAACCTGAGGAAAGTGAGTGGCATACATGTTATCTGAGTTTAATTATATATATATATACACACACACAGACGTACTCATGTGTGTGCACGTATGTACGTTTTTGATGCAACTTAGAGCTAAATTGTAGCCTGTGTTTAACCATTATGGATGTGTTCCAGAAAGGCACATCCTTCTAGAGATCAAAGCCAGTATGAATCTCAGAGAGTCTATGGATGTTAAAGGTGAAAACACAGTGAGAGACCATTTTAAGTGGTTTACATGATGGTTCAGATATATCTGCTCAGAGATATTCGTATTACAAATTTGATTAACCAGGGTATTCATTTACTTCTGACAGATTTTACATATGAGCTAACGAGTTTGAGAAAGTATTGAGCATTAGGCTTGTTGAGCTGGTGCCATGAGGGCTTTACTGTATTAATTTATGCAATCCTTTTACCATACTGTCAAGGTAGATGCTGTTACTCTTATGTTTTTAGGTGAGGAAACTTGCCCAAGGTCATTCATTTGGAATTTGACTACATGCCTTTCTGGCTCCAAAGTCCATCCTTGTTATTATACCAGTGAATTTTAGTTGTTTATAAAGAGAAGATTTGGTTTCATAGAAGTTGAGTACTAGAAATTAACTGTAATTTTATCTTCTGATACGAGATATCATGGACTTCCCCATTTTAGGTATTATTATTTTTTAAATCTTTCCTACAAAATGTAAAATGGTATCTTGTATTAATTTTTATACAAACACTTTGGTTTTAAAGGATAATTACTATGACTTCTAGTCCATGGTTTCATTAAAGTTTTTAGATTAAATTTAACATCTCAAACCACTTTTATTTTTTCTACAGGTAACTTCAAACTTTTGAATAACACACAAACTTGGAATTTAATGTAAACTTTGTAAAAGTTATAGTATACGTTAGGTTATATTTATTCTCTCATTTTAAGAGTTATGTTTTCCATGTTTTGTTTTGTAATGACTCAGTCTGCAGTATATTTTAGATTTCTTGTCTGTAAATCTAATTTGAATATGATTCTTAAAGAACAACTGATTTATATTTGGCTTTGCTGTTTCTTTTTATTACAGATCATTTATTATTTTTACGCCAATATATCTGGTACAGGTGAGTCTTCTGTTCGTCATAGAAACAGTATGACTATCAAATGCAAACAATATTACCGTATTTATGTTTTAAGTGTTTATAACTGAATTCCAGGTCATGATAAAGATGCTGACATTCACGTGAACTCAGTTTATAACATAGACATTTCAAACATTTTGGCATAATCAGAGAAGGTGTCCCAGTAGACTTAGAGTAATTTTTAGTTACCTTAGTTATTATTAAGAATATCTCATGATAACTTCTGCTTCCTCTGATGAGTGTTCTCAGGCTTATCTTGAATGTCCACATAATGCATGCGAGGGTTGCATATCTTTTAAAAAGCATTTTGTTCTTATCGTTACGTCAGCTCTCTTGTGGTTATTATTCAATTGCTGTGCATCAGAGAAGGTCTTCAGGTTTCAGTTCTTGCGCACTTTTTAATTTCTTGACTGTTAAGTATATTTTCAGGCATGGTAATAATTTTCAGCTTCAAAAGGAACAAGAAAATAATTACTCTGACAAAGGCTATAATTCTGCTTTTAGATACATGTGCAGGGATTGTTTTATAGAATTATTTACTATAGATTGCCTTTTCTTTGAGAACATCTAATCTATAAAGCTCCAGAGATAATATAGTTCTATAAATGGGACCCTTGGCTCTTCTCTAGGACTTGCTTCACTGTTTTTTTGCTTTTACTCTATGTGTGTGTGTATATATGTATGCATATATGTGTATATATATTTACATTTCTTTACTTAATTTTGTCTTGTTTTTTAGAGGTACGTGGGGTATGATAGGACAAAGAGATGAGCAAAGAGTGGGTGGGGGAAGGGGAATAGGGTACAAGAGATAGCTGTTGTTCCTGAGCTCACTAGGCTACTGCTTGCTAGTCCTGAACACCCTTGGATAGCGTGGTCAGAAAATATTTCTGTTCAGGTTGCTGCTTGATAGTTCTTTTTGTTATCTGTTGGGAAGGAGGACTCAAAAAGAGTTAATTCTGATACAAGCTTTATCTTATGTGTGAGCACCTTAATATCAAGCATCAGTAGGTATCAATACAGGTGTGTTCCTGAAAGGCTTCCTTGTAGAGTTGACTCTTCACCATACATATAAGAGTCTTTAGATATACTAACGTTACAAAGCTTTTGCAAATGATCTCTGTTTTCTTTTCATTAAAATTTTCATGAACAAGTTCCATGAAACCCTTGGTGTAAGCTCATTCTGCTCTGTTACTTGTATGATAGATATCTTTTTCCTAGAAAGTACATAATATTTATACCTTTGAACACATCACTGTGTTTTTCTGGAAATAGAGAAATGTTTGTGGTCAAATTTCAGATGTCACATTAGTAACTTTTGGTTTTGAGTATTCATATTTTATATTCTAATGGGAAAAAAAATCCCTGTCTCTCCCTATAGATATTAAATGCTGTTTGTAGTATTTATCTACTCACATATGGTTTTCATGATGAGATTTTAAGATAGCTGATGTGTTGTGATTTCAGCCCTGCACCTTTTTTGCTCCCTGATGGACTGGTTCGCTTGGTTAATAAGCAAATAAACTGGCATTTGGTACTTGCAAGGTAAGGAAGTATAAAATTCATATAAAGCTTTTTCTATCTGGATTAGCTTTTAAAATTTCATTACTGACATTAATTTTGGGGTCCTTATGGTTTTCACGCTTGGTTTTTATTATATGTAAATTCCCTTTGTCACATATGATGAGTATTTTTTAAACACGGTAATTCATGCTTTATTGAATCATTTGTTTCTGTATACTCATCTAATTGTAAGGTCAAAGATGGATAATTAATGCCTGTGAAAATATTTAAAAATTATTTTTACTTGTTAAAATAATTCTGTGTCGAAGATTGCTATAAATATTCATAAGAGTTTTCTTCCCCCCTCTTTCTCCTCTGTGAAAGCAATGGAAAGCTTTTGGCTGCTGTTCAAGATCAGTGTGTGGAAATCAGGTGATTGTGAATCTTATTCATATTTAAGATTTCCTTAGAGAAAAATTTTACTTGATAAATGGGAACTAAAATTTTTAAAGAGAATATGTTTAAGAGGATTTTACTATTAACTCATTTAATTTTGTGAAGTGTCAAACATTAACTTTTGCCAGTTAAAGAATTCAGGATGCTTTCTCAGGGCAGTATGTTCGTCTTTCTACTTCCTCAGATCACTCTGTTGTCTCCCGACAAGTTTTACTTTCTTAATAAATGATGCCTATCTTCCAGAACCCTGGAAATCACTCTTGTTTGACTAGTTACTCCGAAGTCAGGTAAACAGATGCTCAGGAAGGTGTAAAAAGGAATAGGGACAGCTCTCTTCTGTTGGCACAAAGCTGTAGATCGAATACCAGTGTGCAAAAGACCAAGGTTACATATTACTTGAGATCAGCAATATTATCTGTCCTCTGAGACATTCAGTAGTATTACATATACATCTAAAAGACTTCTCTAAGCTGGGCTTTTCGGGTATTTTATTTTTAAATGATGTATCAGTTGGGAAAGAAATAACAACAACAACTACCTCAGAAAAACTAGTTCATTCTTAGGGAAATTTTCAACAGCAGACTAAATGCATGGCATCTCTAAAATTGAAGGTTACTTCTTTTTCCAGGCAAGGTTCTCAAAAAAAAAAAAAAAAAAAAAAAAAAAGAAAATTAAGGGTGCCTACATAACAGGCAAAAGGTTTTTTTGGGGCGTAATTATTGTGTTTTTTTCCCTTGGAGACAGGATCTTGCTCCATTGCCCAGGTTTGAGTGCAGTGGCACGATCATACCTTACTGCAACCTCCAACTCCCGGGCTCAAACAATCTTCCTAGCTCAGCCTCCTGAGTTAGCTCGGACTATAGGTGCATGCCACTATGCCCTGCTAATTTTTTATTTTTAAATTTTTTGTAGAGATGAGGTGCGGCTATGTTGCCCAGGCTGGTCTTGAATTTCTGACCTCAAGCGATCCTCCTGCCTCAGCCTCCTAAAGTACTAGGATTACAGGCATGAGCCATCACTCCTTGTCTGCTTCATTATTCTTAACTAAAAATAGTATTAATGACCGTTCAGTTGTTATTAAATCATACTAGTTTTGGCTTTCTTTTTGTGATATTTCTTTCTTTTTCCATTTATCCAAGCAGAGAACTGGACCCCACAACATTTTGGAGGGTAAGCAGAAGGTTTGCCCTCATCTGAGCATTTGCTTCGGTTGGCAAGGCTTTCTGACCCTTTTAAAACCATTAGGGTAAAAATGAGGGGCAGTGATGTCAGCTTTTAAAACTAAATGACTTAATTTGATAGGCCTTTAGTTGGCAGGTCTCTCTTTTTTTCAACAGCATCATTAAGCATCAGGTTGTCCCAGTGTTTGAATTTACATTGTTGATAGGAATGGGCTAGCACTTCCTATTCCACTAGTTACAGTAATGTGAAATGTACCTTTTTGTGAAATGTGCTCATGATGTGACTGACTTACAAACAGCAGTTAGTAGATAAAATTTATTTTTGTCTTTTTCCCATGAAAGACAAGCATTGATCAAGTGATTTTAGGTGTTAATGTCAGAATGTGCATGTAGGGTCTAGGCAGATATTTAGGCCTGTGAAGGAAAGTTTGACCAAAGGTTTCATGTAACTTGTTCATGAAAATTTTAATGAAAAGAATACAGAGATAATTTGCAAAAGCTTTATAATGTTAATGTATCTAAAGACTTTCATATGTATGGGGAAGGATAAACTCTACTAAGAAGCCTTTCAGGAACACACCTGTAGTGACCCTCACCCCCATTGGTTAGGTACCAATCTTTTATGCTCTTGTAATAACACATTTCTCTATTATTATACTTAATGATAAGAAGATAATGCTAACACTGTCAGGCACTGTTGTAAGTGCTTTACATGCTTTACTCATTTAATCCTGGCAGAAGTCCTGTAGTAAGTATTGCTGTTTTAAAACCCCATTTTAGAAATGAAGAAGCAGGCACAATATGGTTAAATAACTTGCCCAAGAATTTGAAATCAGCTATTCCAGCTTCAGTTCTTTCTCTTAACCATGAAGCTATACTACTTTTCAAACATATTGTGCTTAGTCATATATGCTTGTGTGTTTCCCCCATTATATTTAGGGCCACTGCTTTGTACAACTCCAGCATGTGCCCTTTACCAAAAACTCAGCATGAATGGCATCTGGAGTTTGCAGCTCTCGTTATACTGTGTGTTCCTTGAAGGCAAGGACTGTTGCCAGTGTGTCATATTTCCTTAAACATGATAGGATTTACAAGTTTATGCTTGATGAATAACTGGGGTGTTTGTACAAGCGGGATCAGGGAAACAGATGCTGGGAGGGCATTACAGGGCATAACCCACTGCATTGCTCAGAGTTGTCACTCACTTGCTTTTGTTGAATGAATATAGGCACACACACTAACTTTGGAGTAACCTAAAAGGAAGTGTCTCTGAGCAAAGATGTGGAATGATCAGCAAAAAAAAAAGGGCAGGGCAGATCTCAGAAGTAAACCCTATGAACAGAGGCTGTCTCTGAATTTTTAAGAGACTGATTTTCTCTACTCCATACTTGTCTTTTCTACCACAGTGGAAGAACACATGCAGGGCAAGATTGGATCCAATACTAATGGGAGTAGGTACCCAGTAGATATTCAGTAAATATTTGTTGGTCCAATTAGAATATGCAAGATAATTCTAGTGTCTCAGGTCGTTATTGGATATTGGGAAGCACTTGTAAATAGGAAGTGGTTTTTCAGAAAATAAAAATGAAAAACTGAAACACAGTTTAATTTTGGAGAGATTGCTCTCCCTTTTGCAAGATAGTACTAGAGTTGCTATTCCCCAGTTTTGTTTTTGTATTGAGTAGTAAAAAGCTCTACTCACTTGCTCTAATATGGCATACTTAACCTGCTTGTGTGGGCTGCCCATAGATAAAAAATTGACTTGTGCCCAGATGCAGTGGCTCACGCCTGTAATCCTAGCACTCTGGGAGGTTGAGGTGGGAGGATCACTGGAGGTCAGGAGTTCAATACCAGCCTGAGCAAGTGCGAGACCTCATCTCTACTAAAAAAAATAGAAAAAAATTAGCCAGACAACTAAAAATATATATATAGAAAAAATTAGCCAGGCGTGGTGGCGCATGCCTTGTAGTCCCAGCTGCTAGGGAGGCTGAGGCAGAAGGATTGCTTGAGCCCAGGAGTTTGAGGTTGCTGTGAGCCATGGCACTCTAGCCTAGGCAACAGAGTGAGACTGTCTAAAAAAAAAAAAAAAATTGACTTGTGATTTGCTTCTTTAATTTGTAATTTGGCAGCAGTTACAGATTATAAATGGTTAATAATGTGTTTCCTTCTTTTCTAAATAGTGAAGTAATGATTTCTTATGATTAAGAGCTATTATAAATATGTGAACTAATTAGAAGCTATCATAAAACACTGTAAAAAGCATTAAAATAAGACTCTTATGAAAAAGGCATATGAATTTCCCCACCCCCAAAGTTTGCTTAACTATTTTAAGTGAATAAGTTTTGCGAAGTTTTGACAAAACCAAATTTGTTTCTTTCCCTCTGCTTCCCTAGCAAAAATAGCAACTATTATTTAGTGATTATATTAAGGATGAAAGTAATGAACATTTACTGAAGTCTAGTTCATGCTAATTTATACATGTCTCATTTAATCCTTTCACTAAACTCTGTAGGGTTGCTATTATATTTTTTTGAAAAGAAATACATGTTAAATATTTTGTCTAGGTTATATAGATAGAGGTGGAAACAGGTCAGCTTCACTGTAAAGACTGTGTTTTTTCTGGCTGTATTTTACTTGGAGGTTGAACTGTCCAATTTCTTTAGGAAATATTTTCATGGTTGTAATTGGCTTTAGTTGTAATATAACAGTATTTTAAAATTTTATTATTTTTGGATTCTATTTTTTTTATTCAGAATATTACGGGGGTACAAATGTTTTGGTTACATATATTGCCTTTGCCCCGCCTGAGTCAGAGCTATAAGCGTGTCCATATTCCAGATAGTGTACACTGCACCAATTAGGTGTGAATTTACCTATCCCCTCCTTCCCCCTTCCACCTGCCCGAACAGTATTTTTTTAAATGGCTAAAAATATTGAAGTCTTTAAAATTTGTTTTAAAAGTAATGCTTAGTCATATTAAAAATATTAGAGAATGTAATTAAGTACAAAGAAGGAACTATAATTACCTATAATTCCACTCTCTAGAATAGTCTACTGCTAACATTTTGGTATATTTTCTTTGAAACTTTTCTATCTGTATACATGTGTTTGTATAATATTTTTATGTATTTACGGGACTAGTATTGTGTATTCTGTTTGATACTATTTTTTCTGGATAACTTTTGAATATTATATTGTAAACATTTTTCTATGTCGTATATACAGTGGACCTTTGACCAACACGAGGGTTGTTCAAGGGAGTGCCAACTCTCCACACAGTTGAAAACCTGGGTATAACTTTTGACTCCCTTAAAACTTAACTACTAATAGCCTACAGTTGACTGGAAGCCTTGCTGATAAATAGTTGATTAATACATATTTTATATGTTACATATATTATTTATTCTTACAGTAAAGTAAGGTAGAGAAAAGAAAATGTTATTAAGAAAATCATAAGGAAGAGAAAATATACTTACTATTCATTAAGCAGAACTGAATCATCATAAAGGTCTTCATCCTTGTCATCTTCATGTTGAGTAGGCTGATGAGAGGAAGAGTGGGGATTGGTCTTGCTGTCTCAGGGGTGGCAGAAGTGGAGGAAAATTCACGTATAAGTGAACCCATGCAGTTCAAACCTGTGTTGTTCAAGGGTCAACTGTAGTAATTGCATATTTCATTGAGTGCACATAGCAAAATTTAATTAATGTCCTTATACTGACTGTATTTTTCTCTTTTAGAAATTAGACTGCTTTAATTTCCTTGATATCTATGTATGTCTGTGATTATTTACTAGGGATAACTTTATAGAAGTGGAATTGCTAGATCAAATGCTATGGATGTTAAAGTTTTGGATAAGTGTTATTATTTCCTAGAGGGTTTACCAGTTTTCATTTTTTAACATTTTATAGTTATTATACTAATTTAGTATGTATTTCAAGATCACAGATTTAAATAGTTTACAGATATGGTGACTTATTAAGGCTATTTGATTTATTAAAATAAGACTTTTTTCCTTAAGTGATCAAACTGTATACTATGATATAAATCAGTGATTCTTAACTAGAAGCAATCTGTGGAGCTTTAAAGAATATTTTTGCTTGGGACCCATCCCAGATTTACTGAATCAGAACCTGTGGAGAGGGGGGCTAGATATCTCTATTGTATTAAAAGTCAGTGTTGAACTCACTTATGCTGTATCAGTGGCTCTTGTGGCTCCATCTCTGATGCAATAAGAAGATTTGGAAGAAAATATTTTCACTGATAAAAGGGTCTTATTTCAGGTACAAAACCATCTCTGAGAGAAAGGACGATTTAGTATTATATATAGGAGCTGTCCAGTCTATAGTATCTCTGGTGCTTTATACTCCTAAACAATAGTATTGTTATGATAAAACTATTGTCTTGATTTTGCACATATTTTGTAGGTCTGCAAAAGATGATTTTACATCTGTTATTGGAAAATGTCAAGGTAAGAGTTTTCAAAATATTTAAAAAATGAAAATTTCAAATATGTAATGGTTTATAGTGTTTCTTAAAAGTTAGAAGCAATATTAAATAAGTATTAACAAGGGTTATTATGACTATTTCTTAAAATAATTTTAAAAAATCTTACTGATTTTTTTTACTGCCTTAAATGTTTTATTTTAAGATATGAATTTTGGAGATATTTGAAATTGAAACTGTTTTAAAATCATCTAAGCCAGTTTTGAGATAAAGTATTTGTAAGTATGTATAGTCCTTCATTTTAGATTCAATGCAGAAAGAAATATTTAGGTATAAGTCAAAAGTTGGTCATATACAGACTAGTAAAAAAGTCTTGGATTTAATCATTATAGGATATATTCAGCAGAAATTCACTGAGTGCAGTTTATGTGTAGAACTGTTTTGCTGGGTATTTGTGGTACATTGTGAGCAAAAGATGTGTTCTTTACCTCATGAGGCATATAGACACTCAAATATATAATTACAAACTTTGAAAAATCTAATGAAGGAAAAATACAGAGCCCAATGAAAGGAGGATTTTTGTTTGTTTTTGTATTTTCCTGCTCAATTCTGGCAGCAGTGGGAGTTTTTAATCAGGGATGTGAGATAAGATTGCTGAGAAAAAGTGACTTTTGCAAAGCAACCTTAAGAATGAATAGAAGTTAGAAGATGGGGAGTATTTCAGTCTGTAGGGGCAGTGTATGAAAAGGCAGAGGAATCTTACAGGAGGGAAATAACTAAGGGTGATATTAGGTAAATGTATCTATTATCTATGTTTTATTTACAGGACCTGCTGTTCCATCTGTCTGACCTTGTGTTAGTTTAATAGTGTAGTAGTTGTAGGAATTATGATGATGGTAATCGTGGTGATGATGACAAACATTTATAGTGTTCTTAGTGTGTGCCAGGGACTATATTTAGTGCTTTATATGCATTTTATCATTTAATTAAAAGAAAGTAGTATACGTATTTTATCTTGGAACAGAATTAGGATAAAATAAGTATTTGACAGTGAAAGAGAGCAAGGAAAGGGGAGCTCTGGGTAGTTTTGAAAGCTACAAAATGTGGTAATACAGAGGATTCCCTTACACTCTAATGGAGATGCTGGTCTTAAGCTCTTGTCAGATGTACCAATTTCCTCATTTTTCTCATTCTTAGCCATCCAGATGTGTCAAGAAGATTAAAGATCAAATATTTAAAAATTTGTTTGAATTCCCATATGGTGATATTAATTCTTATTAGTATGTCAGAATTGTTATTTTTGTATAATTTCACATGTACTGATGGATTAGGTAATAATAGCGTTCTTATGGTGTTTTCTTTACACATAGCATATATTATAACTTAATAGCAAATGTAAAACTTCTTACATATTTATATAAACATCTTCCCTTTTAAAGTCTGCTCCTTTTGCCCTATTCCCCGGATGCTCAGTGGTACTAGTATTTGTAGGTCACTCAAGCCAGAAATCCAAAATTTTTTTTTTCTTTTTCTTTCCCTTCCTTCTTCCTTTTTTGGACAAATATTTTTTAAGCAGCCACTTTGTTCCAGGCCCTGTTGTAGGCACTATGTATACAATCATAGCAAGATAGAGGCTACCCAGATATAAGAGTTCACAGTCCATCAGGGAAGAGGTAGATAACAAATGATTCATTGTAATTGTACTAAGTGCCATGGGGAAGAAGAATCACCTTTAACTTGTCTTTACTAAGTCCAGGGAGTCTGTTTAAATGGCTCTTGTATCCCACTCATGCACTTCAACCATCACAGCCCAAGTTCAGGCTCTTAACATTTTTTACTTGGTTTCTTGCAGCCGTCTGCTGACAGGGTTTTCTTCTACAGGCTCGTCACTAATCCACACTGTATGCTCCTTGCCAAATTGATCATTTTTAAAAAAGAATTCTATCAGGTTACCCTTCACATTTGGCTCCACTGCTTTCTAGATATGTAAGCTTGGGCAAGTTTACCTCTCTGAGCCTCAATTTCCTTATCTGTAATTTGGGCATAATTTTATAGATTGAGTGTGGGAAAAGTCTATGAGCTAATGTATATAAAACTATTAGTATAATGTTTGATACATCATGAGTATGTAGGAGATGTTAGGTATTGTTATTATTACTGTTACTATGATTCTGCCCAAAATGTTTCAATTGTTTCCTGTTAACTATAGAATACAGTTCATGTTTTCTAATTTAGAATAAAAACACTTTTCACAGTCAGCCTGTCTATCCTTGTGAGAGTCTTCTGCCATATGTCCTATGTTCTGGCATAAAGCAATGTGCGGTTTTCCAGCCCCATTGTGCTTTTCATGCCTTGGTACAGATAGTTCCTTTTGCCTGGAAGCTCCCACCTTTATATTGAATTAATTATTACATTGAATTGAGTATTTTAGCTTAAGCATCAGTTCTTCTTCCTGCCCTCTTCCCCACCATTTGGCCATCTTCGTGTTTCCCTACTACTTGTTTGTGTTTATATCACAACACTTACCCTAGTCTGCTTTCCTCTTTTAATTGTTGACTCACTTGTCTTATTCTCAGATTGTAAATTCTTTAAAGGCAGGGCTCCTGTCTTACTCAGCTTTTACAAAAAAATTTGTAGTGCCTTGCATAGTGCTTGACATACAGAAGGCACACAATTTTTGACCCTATCAAGTGGATAATAGCACTTGGGAGTTAGTTAAATGATTTTATGAATGCATATGTGTACAAAATATGTTTTCCTATTTCTTCTTGGCTAATTTTAGAAATTCATGAGAGCATATATGTATTTATTATATATCATATTTAATATATTCATGGATAATTATCATGGTATTTATACTTTTTATTCCTTATGTACACACATGTATGTATAGCATGAATGGAATAATAAGAGTAGATGAGAAACCCTGTTTGTGTATATCCTTTTGAGAATAATAGAAGGGGGTATAGTGTTTAAATCTGAATGTCTAAAGCTTAGAGCTCTAGTGTTTTTTGAATATACCTTCTGTAATTTCCTCTCCAGTACTTATTAGAGTAGACCAGACCTGGTTTAAATAATGTGTAAGGGTTAAAGGTTCCCAGAAGAATATTTTGGGGGTATTCCTTTGCTTTTTCCCCAGTGCAGCCCTTTCATTGAGTGAAAGTCTGGGTCACTTGAGCTATGCTTCTAAGGAGCATGCTCAGAATGTTACAGTGATTCAGACATACAGGGTCCTTTTGAGCTTTGGCACTAGACACCTGCTCTTAGCCAGTAAACAAACTGAGAAATCTACAAATTAACATGAAAATGGGAAGCTTTACCTTTCTGTATTTCATACAAATTATAATATTTGTCAGAGTTTTTAGTGTGTACAGTTAATGTGGCAGCAAGGATGAGATAATAATGCCTTGAGAACTAATGTTTTATTTTGTTGGCTTCTGAATGTGTGAATTTATGACCTTAATGCTGCATTAATGGCTTCTTTCCATTTCATATAATGTAAGATAATGATCATTTGCTTATTATCTGACTCATCTTTATAGGAATAATTCCCATATGCCAAATGATATTTCATGTGTGTGCTTGGAAAAAAGGAGCCAGATTGTTGTTAATGCATTTTTGAAGCTACATATTGCAGTCTGCAAACTGAGATGGGAGCTATTTGGTTCCACTTTGATATTTTTCAATTACTGTTTTATAAAAGATATGCCATTTAAGAGTGTTTGAAATGTGGATTGCAACTTGTTTTGGCTCTGTTTGCCAAGCCATAAATAGTAATTCAGTCTTTTTATCTTGGGTAGTGACCTAAAAATAGCGCACGGAATTAGACCTTTTTAGAGCTGTACTATGTTAATCAAGAGATTTTTCTCATATTTTTGATTTTGCAATACCATAAGCTAGAGTTTCTTAATTGTCAGCAGACTATTTGAGACACCCAGACTTTGAAATGAGAAATTTTGTTCCAAAAATATGACTCAGGATCCTTAGATTATGTGATAACTATTTTTTCTGTTTTTGTATTTTTAGAAAAAATAATTTTTTTCTTATTGAAAACTAATACACATTCTTAGTAGGAACTTTAGAGACTAAGCATTAGCAAAAATGTAGAAAATAAAAATAAGTACTATTAACATTTTATTATCTATTCTTTCAGACATTCTTCTGTAAGTACCTATTGCTATAGATATGTTCTATGAAAGTAAAATTTTTATAATCTGATTTCTTCACTTAAAGATGTTATTTTTTTTTTTTTTTAAAGATTGTTAACCCTTTTTTAGGTTGAAGTTTCTGAAGGACTTTCCAAAGTATCTTTTTTGATCTTTCCTGCTGGGTAGCATCCTAGGTGTGGTGATGTAGTTCTCCCAACTATCCAAATAAGATGCATTTAAACTTGATCTCTGAGCAGCAAACAACTCAGTATTGTACTTGATTCCACCAGCGAGGCACAACTATCATCATGGCTTTGTTTACATAATTGTGTATAACATGGGTTAGATCATTGCGTCTATGTTCATGAGGGATATTGGTATCTAGATTGATTTCCTGTGATGTCTTTCTGGTTTGGTATTGGAGTAGTGCTGGTCTCCAAATTTGAGTCGGCAAGTGTTCCCTCCTTTTTTATTTTCTGAGAGAGGTTGTGTAGAATTGGAATTATGTCTTCCTTCAATGTTTGATAGAATTCACTGGTGAAGTTGGAGTTTTCTTCATAAGTAGGTTTAAATTCCTAATTAAAGTTTTAAAATAGATATGTAAAGGTTTTTAAATTTTCAGTTTCTTCTTATTACAGTTTTTTATGGAATTATTCTCTAAATTGTAAAACTTAACTGGCTTAAAGTTGTTTATGGTATTTTCTGGTATTACTCTTTAATAGTCTGTAGGATCTGTACTGATGCCCCCCGGTTGTTTTTGACATTTGTAATTTGTGTTCTCTTTCTTTTCTCTTGAGCAGCGAGGCCAGAATTTTATCAGTTTAATACATTCTTCAGTAAAAAAAATCTTTGAGTTTTATTGATTTTGGTTTTTTTGGTGTGTTCTCTTTGATTTTTGTCTTTATTATTTCCTTTCTTCTGCTTACTGGATTTAATTTGCTCTCATTTTTCTAAATGGAAGATGGAACTTCCATTGAAGTTGACTTTAACTTTTTTCTTTTTATATGCAAGCATTTAAGCTTATTCTAATATAAGCACTTTTTTGTTATTTATATCTAATTCTCTTGTGGTTGGAGAACATATACAACATGATTTTAACGTTTTGCCTTTAGGATTGATTTATGGTCTAGCATATGTTCTATCTTCATGAATATACATTTAAAACAATTTGGTTCTTGGGAATGGTACAGTTATTAAATATAGTGTTTTATTATTGTGAATTACATTCAGTTGAGTGATGGATCTATTCAAATTTTTATATCCTTACTGATTTTCATGCTAGTTGTTCTATCAGTGAGAGAAAAGGGTTGAAATTTCTAAGTATAATTGTATATTTAGTTATCTTTTAGTTCTTTTAGTCTTATGTATTCAGGAACTCTAGTTTTTAGGTGCATGCACGTAGAGGATTGTTTTATTTTCTTGTTAAAATATCTCCTTTGTCATGAAGAAATGTACCTTTTTATCTCCAGTAATAATCCTTGTCTTGGAATCTATTTTGTCTAATATTAATATAGCCAGTCTAGCTTTGTTATGATTAGCATTTGCGTGGCATATCTTTTTCTTGTCTTTTATGTTTAGCCTGTGTATTTTCATTTTATATACATCTATGGTAGAAAGCATACAATTGGGTCTGATTTTTTTCTCAATCTGACAATTTCTGTTATTTAGTTGGACTGTTTAGAACATTTACATTTAATATAATTATTGATCTGGTTAGATTCATAATAATTATGTTTTTTCACTCGTTATTTGTTTTTTTTTTAATTTTTCCCATCTCTTCTCTGTTTCCTTTTTATGCCTTCTTTTAGTTTAATTGAACATTTTTATTATTGAATTTTATCTCCACTGTTGGCTTGCTGACTGTACCTATTTGTTTTATGTTTTAGCATTTGGTCTAGGGTTTACAATGTGAATTTTAAAATTATTGTGTTAAACAGTATACATACATTCCCTCCTACTCCTTTGTACTATTATTTATTTTATTTTTTGCATAAGTTAAACCACCATGATATGTCGTTACTATTTTTTGCATTAAACTTTCAAGTAGGTTTTGATACTTTTCTCAACTAACTTTTTAAAAAATTGGAAAACAAGGAAAATCTTTTATATATACCTCTGTTTTTCATTTCTGTCACTCTTTTGTGTGTGTATAAAACTGAGTTTCCATATGATAGTGTTTTTCTTCAGCCTGAAGAAATTGTTCAATATTTCTTGTAATGCAAGGCTGATAAATTCTCTCAGTGTTTGTTTCAAATTGTCTCATTTTGCTTTTGTGTTTATAAAATGTTTTCTCTGGATATAGAATTCTAGGTTCACCTTTTCTTCCCTTTCAGCTCTTTAAAGATGCCATTGATTGTTTTGTTTTCAACAAGAAATTAGTAGTCATTGCAGTTATTGTTGTTTTCCTGTATGTAATGTGTCTTTTTTCCCTCCGGCTACTGTTAAGATTTTATTATTGGTTTTCAAAAATTTGATTATCATGTGCCTTGATGGCTTCCCCCCCATATTATCCTTATGTATTTTCATTGATCCTCTTAGATCAGCAGATTTGTAGATTTCATAAAATTTGCAAAGTTTATGGCCATTATTTAAAGTTCAAATAAATTTTTTTTACCCAAACCTTTTTTCTTCTTTTCTAGTACTCCAAGTATATGTACCATAGATAGATTGTGAATGTTCCATTGATTTTTTAAGCTTCTTTTTCCCTCCACTCTTCAGTTTGTATAGTTTCTATTGCTCTGTCTTAAAGGTGGAAGCTTAGGTTTTTTTTTTTTTCCTTCTATAGTGTTTAATTTGCTTTTAAGCCTGTCCAATGAATTTTTGATTTTAGATACTGTCTTTTTTGTTTTGAAATATACTTGATAATTTTATAGTTTCCCTCAGGTTCTATTGAGATTCTCTATTTACTTATTATGTTCATTTTTTCCTTTAAATTCTTAGACATATTTTGATAGCTTTCTAGAAGTTCTTGTCTGCTTATTTCTTAATCTGTATCATTTCTGTATATTTCTATTGAAAGATTTTTAGCGTGATTGTGGGTCATATTTTCCTGCTTCACATGTCCAGCAATTTTAGATTGTATGAGTAACATTATGTATGCTCTGTTATTGAGTATCTGTGATTTGTTACCTTCCTTAATAGAGTCTTGAGTTTTGATTTGGGGAGTAATTTCTTTATAGATCGGCTTGATATTTTAAGGTTTACTTTTAATTGTTGTAAGATGCAGTTTTGCCTTTTACTGTAGGGTTATAGTAGTTCTAGTTTTAAGGTGAAGCATTTCTCCGATCTCTTGTGAATGCTTAGAGTGTTCAGCCATGTCTCTCTAGTATGACTGGGTGGAACTCATGTACTTCTGAAGTGTTGAGGAAAGATGATTGAGGAATGGTTGAGATGTGGCTCATAAAATTATGACTTTATTGTATTGCCCAATATTGCTATATTAAAGACAGAAATGATTTCAGGAGTTTTGCAGGGCTTTGCCCTGAAGGAATATGTGTACTCTTTAGTTTGCATATCAAAGGCTGCCTCAACTTGGGAGGGCATTTCAAAGCTCCGGTCAGAAGCATTTCAAGATGGCTTCTGATATCTCAAACCTATGGTGCCCCCTGTTCTTGAAAGACAAGGACAGGTAGGTACAGGACAGGAAGGTATACATGGCATCACAGTATGGGAGCTGAAACAATGAGTGCCCAGCCGGAGATAGACAACTGTGGCTAAGAGCAAATTAGCATAAGAGCTGAGTTCCTGCTTACTCCTGACTGTCTCAATCCATAATAACTAGATAAAAGAAATATGGAGCCACTATATCTCTGTGTTACACCTCTATTAAATGTTAGCTATCTCTTAGAACTTAGAAGTTAGTCCTTGAAAGATTTTGTAACCGTTTGTTCACATAGATAGAATAGATTAGGAATTTTTAAAAGCCCTTTGAAAAAACTTTTAACCCAAACCGAACTACCTATTATTATGTAAATCTGTTATCCCTGGCAACCTATAATTGATATCTGTGATTAGAAAAACCTATGTGAACCTCTGCTCCTGGCCCCACAGCCAATGGGGATGTTGTGGGGACCACTGAGTACCCTTGCTTTATTTAATTTCTTTATATAAATCTATAAAACTATACCGTCGCCTCTGTGTATTCCTTTATTTCCATTATTCTATTTCCTATTATTTTCTTATCCTTTGTGATAACCTCTACGTAAGGGACCCGATTTCTCATGGGGAGACATAGCTGATCTCCCAGCAGACTGCCCACACCGAAGTCTCTCCAAGCTCTGGTCTTTGTTTTCCCCGTAATATATATTTTTTCCTTGGTCTTGTAGAGCCTGTGTGTGTGTGTGTACAGCATTGTATTTGGCCAACGATCCCAGGGTTCCTCTATTGCTGATTTTGAAGCTCTTTTTTTGACTCACTCACTTCTCTGTGGAATGCTGCCTTGTAAATTCTAGTGATCTTAGAAGCTCCAAACTTCAGTCTTTATCTCTTCACTTCAGTGAGACTACCGTGACTTGTTTGAGAAACAAGGTCTCAAAGGTGATCTTGTGGTACAGCTCATTTGTTTCTCTTCTCACTCAGTGATCATAGGCTTGCACTGCCTGTAGTACATTGTCTGAAAACAGTTTTTTTATGTGTGTGTGTATAAAATATATTTATAGTGGAACGCCTAGTTTGAAACTATTCTTTTTTTAAATAACAAAAGCAATACATACTTGTAACAAATTGAAATGATACAGAAATAGAAACATCAAGAAAAAACAAAAATTATCTTCCTTCCTTCCTTCCTTCCTTCCTTCCTTCCTTCCTTCCTTCCTCCCTCCCTCCCTCCCTTCCTTCCTTCCTTCCTTCCTTCCTCCCTTCCCCTTCCTTTTCCCCTTCCCCTTTGTCTTCCCCTTCCCCATATAGAGTCTTGCTCTCTTACCTGGGCTACAGTGCAGTGGTGTCTTCCTAGCTGACTGCATCCTCCAACTCCTGGGCTCAAGTGATCCTCCTGCCTCAGCCTCTCCAGTAGCTGGGACTACAGGCATGTGCCACTACACTCAGCTACTTTTTAATTTTTTTGTAGAGACAGGGTCTTTCTGTGTTGCTTAGGTTGGTCTTGAACTCCTGGCCTAAAGCGATCCTCCTGCCTTGGCTTCCTGAAGTGCTGGGATTACAGAAGTGAGCCACTGTGCCCAACCTGTTTTTCTTTCTTAATTTGCATTCCTCATAGGAATTTATGTTAATACTTTTGTATAAAACCTTCTATGCTTATATGAACCTCTGTGTGTGTGTGTGTGTAGATTGACTGTTAAAACTTTTCTTTAACAAAACAGGATCATACTATATAACTGGTTCTCCAGCTTGCTTCCTCATTTATGTATTGATAACATCTTACCCAGGTGGTATCTAGGATGAATTTCAATCTCTCTTTTTTTTTTTTTTTTTTTTTTAGACAAGGTCTCACTTTGTTGCCCAGGTGCAGTGGTGTCATCACAGCTTGCTGCAACCTCAAACTCCTGGGCTCAAGTGATCCTCCTGCCTCAGTCTCCTGAGTAGCTGGGACCACAGGCATGTACCACCATGCCTGGCTGATTTTTCTAATTTTGGTAGAGATGGGGTCTTGCTTTTATTCAGGTTAGTCTCGAATTCCTGACATTAAGTGATCCTCCCACCTCAATCTTTTTAATATGGGCACACTATTCCACTATAAGAATGTGAACCACATCTTATTTATTTCCCTCTCAGTAAAAAGTTAGGTTGTTCACAGTGGCTTGTTTTTTTTCCTTTTTTTCTTACCCATCTTTGTACGCCTCTTCCTCCAACAATACTGGAAAAGACACTGTTTATATGTAGCTATAGTACTTAAAATGTGATAGCTAGTGCTATAATCCCAGAAAGTTATACCTATTTATACAACCACAGAAAAGGTATGACTGAATTCACTTCTTTTCTCCATTGTTAACACCTGTATTACCTGTCTTTTAAATATTCATCACACTCATAGGCAAAAGGAAAAAAGCATCTCATTTTCAATTTGTATCTTTAGTTATTAGGTAGAGCATATGTTAATGGCTATTTTTATTCATTTACTTTTTGTGACTTGTTAGATCATATCCTTTTGTCCGTATTATTTATAGATTACTTGACTTTTTCTTATTGGTTTGAAGTATCTTCATATATCATGAGTATTAACCCTTTATCATATACGTTGTAAATATTTTACCCAATTGATTATTTTAAAATTTGTTATGGTATCTTTCTCCATAGAAATCTTTATTCCTCCCTCCCTCCCTCCCTGCCTTCCTTCCTTTCTTTCAAATTACATTTGTCATTTTTTTCCTTTGTAGATTCAGTATATCATGCTTAGACCTTTCTTATTGTAGAATTGTAAGATTTTTCTCATGTGTTCTTCTAGCAACACTATTATTTTAAACATTCAGATATTTAGCTTCTTTGCATGTCTTTCTACCCATACAAGTTTGTTCTTGGTAACTGATTCTTGACTTGGAAATCAAAGGATGTATGCATGTGAGAGGTTCATGGAATTCTTCATTTTGCAAATGAGGAAACTGAAGCCTTGGTTTCTTCCCAAGGTCATTCCCAAGGTCATACCCAACCATCCTGTGGCAGCACTGAGATTAGAACCCAATACTTATTGTTTTTACTCCTTGCCTATACTTTGGGTAAATGGGTACTGGATTAAAGTCTAGTCATTGAGCATTTGGTTGCCTATTATGTACCACCTGAGTACTAGGCACTGGTGGTAAAAGTTATGAACAAAATGGACACAGCTCCTGACCTTTTGAATACACAGACTAACGAATAAGGCAGACAGTAAAAAGTAGACAAACAAATGTATGATTGTTATTCAGGATGAGAGTTGTGAAGGAAGTGAAATCATTGGAGTGGTGGAGAATAATGGGGCATACAGGCTTCGTAGACAGGGTGGTCAGAGAATGCCTCCTCAGGAAGTGATAGATATTTAAAGTGAGACTAAAGATGAAGCCAATAAAGGGTTTAGGGAAAGAGTGTTCCAGACAGAGAATACAGCCTAGACAGAAACTCCGAGGTGGAAAAGAGCTTGACAACTGTGTAAATGTCAAGGGCTGCAGCTGTTGGAATTGTGGGAGGGCATAAACAGCTTCACCGTGGATGTGTCAGCTATCAAGTTGCTGGTTAACTTTTACCATCAGTATTTTTGCATACTTTTCAGACAATTCCTTAGACACTTCCTTTGTAAAAATCTGTACTGTTCATTCCTTTCCAAAACCACACAGGCAGCTGAAAAATCCAGTGTTATAAAGTCTTTATTTTCACATTGTTACATGAAATCTTGTCTTGTAATGAAAACATATCTTTATCTGGGTCAGAACACCTGCAGAGTTTTCTGGAGTGACTCGTTATAGCTAGAAGTATTAGTAAAAACAAATCCCCTTCAGATGGAATGTAGCGCATAGATCTATTTATCCTATCAAAATGAAATAAGAGAAAAAAATCTGTTATCATAGATAAAACAATAAAAATGGAAAAATGTTTGCAGTGTTTCTTAGCCCATACATATTTTTCAGGGCAAAATTGTCCTCTTGCTGCTTCTTATGTAGCATCCGTGCGTATGCTGATTTTCTATTCTTGTGTTACCGTTTTGTACTTATGTCTACTACCAAGTTTGATTTTTTTGGCTGTCTGAAGACAGGGAATTTATTTTTTATTAAAAAAAATTATTCTTATTTTTAGGCCAGGCGTGGTGGCTCATGCCTGTATTCCTAGCACTCTGGGAGGCTGAGGTGGGAAGATCGCTCAAGGTCAGGAGTTCAAGATCAGCCTGAGCAAGAGCGAGACCCCGTCTTTACTAAAAATCGAAAGAAATTAGCTGGACAATTGAAAATATATAGAAAAAATTAGCCGAGCATGGTGGCACATGCCTGTAGTCCCAGCTACTCGGGAGGCTGAGGCAGAAGGATTGCTTGAGCCCAGGAGTTTGAGGTTTTGAGGTTGCTGTGAGCTAGGCTGACACCATGGCACTCTGGCCCGGGCAACAGAGTGAGATTCTGTCTAAAAAAAAAAAAATTATTCACATTTTTAAAAAAATGGCTTTTCTAGAGTGAGTGTCTTGTTAGGCTTCAATAAAATCAGTCTTTACCTATGTTCAATGTTCTTTCTTAGATTTTTTGGTATGCTTTTTAGCTCTTGATAGATAGTCAACATGAGGAAACTTACTGATGGCTGATGTACTTTCCCTAAATATTTCCCAGAATGTATATTATAGAAAGAAAGAGAAGTCTGAATTTTATACAGTATGTTAGGTTGAGAGATAACTTGAGTTATAGAATTCACATTAAATTATTTGGTAGTCCTTGAGGGATGGTAAACCCTTATCATTACCTTGTGCTGTTAATATAGATTTTTCTGAGAAACTTAGGCTTCACTCATTAGTGAAACATCAATCGCTGTGTTCCAGGTCCTCAGATGGCAATGTTGAATAAGATACTGTCTCTGATTTCAAGGAGCTCAGACTTGGGGGGCAAATAGTTATGTAAGCAGCATAATGTGATATGATAAATACTCTGAAAGATGTATGGACAGCATATTTGGGGGCACATAGAGAGCAGTCAGGTTTGAAGATTGTCTTGAAAGAAGGGGGTGACAATTAAACTAGGTTTGAAAAGACGAATAAGATTCGAGATGAACAATCTCTGTAGAGCAGTGATATGTACGAAGCACAGACTTGCTCATTTGCCAGATGGTTGTGGTATGGTTAGGTTATTAGGTGTGTGATAGAGGAAGGGGTGGGAGGCAAAATTGGAAAGCTAAGATGGGGCCTTTTGTGAAAGGTCTTTCCTGTGCTTTGAGGAGTTTGGACTTGATTCTTCTGGAAATGGAGAGTTATCAGGGACTTTAAAGCAGCAGAAGGATGTGCTATGTTCTTTCTGTTTTAGAAAGTTATCTTTGGAGAGTATGGAGGAAGGAATAGAGAGGAAGAGACTGAAGGTGGGAATACCAGTTAGGAGGCTAAGCAAGATAGGGTGAAACCTGAGCTGGGATAGTAGTAGTAGAAGCATAGAGCAAAGACCATACGTTTCTGAAACATTTTTGAGGCAATCCTAAGGCTCTGACTGAGAGGCAGTGTGTTGTAATGGAACGTGCACTGTATGGGAAGGCAGGATGCTGAAGTTCTGGTTTCTGCTCTGCTTATGGTGTCAGCTTGAGTCCCCTAATCATTTCGAATTCTTGTTGGGAAAGGGAGAGCACTTGTCCTCCTGCCTGTCTCTTCAGTTCTGGCATTCTAGTAAGGAGAAACTGAGGTAAACAAAACAAAGCAATAAAAACCTTAAACAAACCTGACATAGTTTAGAGTTTCACATCCTCTTTTTCTTCTTTTGTAGCTGATAGCGTTTTTCTTTATTGTTGTACTGAAAAATTTAGAACAGAAATAAATCCAGGTGTTGGATTATTAGGATTATTAAGGTGTTGATTGTTAAAATCTCATAATTGTGTGATTGACTAAGAACAGCTCTTCATTCACCTGCCTAATACGTGTGTGTGTGTGTGTATGTGTATACTTTTCCTCTTTCCTTTCTAATACTGTGTCAACATAGTCCCACTTTGTATTTTCTTGGCATCTATATTTGATATATTTAAAAGATTTCAATTACAGTTTTCATTTTTTGCTTTTAGGAGGGATAAACTCATTGAACAGGACTTGTTTTCTGTTTATGCTCTGTGCTTTTGCTCTCTCTCAATTTCCTAAGTATTTTGGGGTATATTATAGTATATTATTCCTGGGCCTTTACCAGACCAGGTCATGTTCAGCATTCATCAGAACACTAGTGTAAGTACACATTGCTTCTAAAATAAACAGGGCATAGTTTGCGATGGTTTATATTTCCCACTCTTACTCGAAGTGGGTTTCTGAGGACTGTTCTTTTCTACTGAATGAAGCATAAGAGATCCTTAGGAGATGGTGTAATATAGTTGAATATTTACTTTGCTTGCAGTTACTGGAAGTGTTAACTTTATAATATGTTGTTAAAAGTACCTCTTTTCTTTTTGTTCTAGTTCCAAAAGATCCAAAACCCCAGTGGAGGCGGGTAGCATGGAGTTATGATTGTACCTTGCTGGCCTATGCTGAAAGCACGGGAACTGTGAGGGTGTTTGATCTCATGGGAAGTGAACTCTTTGTTATTTCCCCGGTATGTACCTACCTTAAACTGATAACATGTATTTTTTTCAATGCCTTCCGTATATAGGTGCTTGAATGAATGAATGTGAAGATAGTGTTAATACAGATATAAATCAGAATAATACCTGTATACTTAAGATGCTCAGAATATAGTTAGAGTTCTACATATATGCATATTATTCTTTGTATTTTATAATGCCTTATCCAGAGGTAAACCATCTGGTAGTAAGCAAATATTAATACTACATAGAGATATGGAAAGTTGTTACAAAGTTCTAGTGAGGGAAAGAATTCAATGAGCTGTTGCAACAGAGATACCTTTAAGAGAAGTTAGAACTTTGTTACTCAAAAGGGGATAGAAATTGAAAAGGAGAGTGGAGAAAAAAATTAATGGTAGTAATAACTTGTATATGTGTAGTGCTTTATACTTTATTAAAGACCTTGATATGTATTCTCATTTTATATTCACAATACCTTTGAGTAGGTTGGACAGATATTGTCCTCATTTTACAGTCTACAAAACTGAGACTGAGTGGGAGAAAAATGACTTTTCCCATGGTAGTCCAGTTAATAAGTGTCTCTTCCAGGAATCTAGTGCTTTTTGTTTGTATCGTGCTTTCTCAAATGAACAAGATATAGGGGCATGTAGAACAGGTGTTCTAATAACTCTGGCTGCATCTTAGAATCACTTGGAGAGCTTTATAAAGAAAGAAAACAAAACAAAACAAATTACTAGATTGCCCCCACAGACTCTACCCACAGAGATTCTGATTTAATTGATCTGAGTGGGGCCTGGGCATTAATATTGTTTACAAGCTTTTCAGCTTATTTTAATTAGAAGCTAGGGTTGAGAACCAAGGATGCAGAGAATGATTTTCCTTTAGAAATAATGAGTGGAAAAACTCAGAAAAAGTGTCTTGTGTTCATATTATGGAAGTTTTAGGGAACTGAACTAAGTAATTTGGGTTACTATTTTCTAGACTAGTGCTGTCTAACAGAAATGTAATGCAAGCTATATATGCGATCAAGTGTAATTTTAAATTTTCTAGTAACCACAATAAGAAACAGGTGAAATTTATTTAATAATATATTTCATCCAATATATAGAAAATATCATTTCAACATGTAATGAATATAAAGTATTATTAATGAGATATTTGGTATTCTTTCTTTGGTACAAAGTCTTTGAAATTTGGTTTGCATTTTTATATTTATGGTACTTCTCAATTCCAACTAGCCATATATCAAGTGTTCATTGTGTGGTTTGAGACAGTGTATTAGGGAAGAAAATCTTTTCCTTTACCGTCTTAAATTTAGTAGCTAGGGGCCTGCAAGTTAAACTGACAAAAGGCAGATTAACAGGAGAAAAGGCATACAATTTTTATTGATGTTAATATTTTTATGAGTACTGGGAGCATCATAGAAAAGAAATGAAAACTCAAAGAAGCAATTAGACTCAGGGGCTTATATACCATTTTATTAATAATAAAGGGCTATAAATTGTGGAGAAGTGACTAGACAAAGGAAAGGGAGTTTGGGCTTCTAGAGACGGTAAATTGTGGGAAAGAGACTAGGAAATATATGAGGGAAGCTAATGGAAGATAAGAGTTATTTAATAAGGTCTGTTTATGCAGACTCATTTTGGTGTGGCTCTCAGTCTCTGGTGATCCCACCTCCTCTTCCTGGTACAGAGGGGCACTTTGACAAAGAGAAATTTATGCCTTGTGTTTAGGTAGATAAGGGGAAGCATCTGTTGATTCTCAATTGCCTTTAGCTCAAACCTTATGCCAAAGTGACGTATTTTGGGATGGCATATACTGGTCCCTTTCAAGAGTGATAAACTTTATTATACATGTTTCCTGAGGGGCACAGGACTTCAGATCTTTAGCAATACAGCCTGATACTTAGTTGATGGAAGAAGGTTGACATTGAGTGTTTTAAGTGTCCTTTTCTTTAAGTTGCTGATTAGGCAAATGGGAAATAATTAGAGACTTTTTTTTTTTTTAATCATAGGTTATTGCTAGCAGTGGAAACTAACATTTGGGAGCTTGTATCTGGAAATAGGTTCTTAGAGTTCTCTGAGGCATAACTTCCCCCCATCCCCTTTTTTTTTGTGTCCACATAGTCTGAATAGAAATTTACTTATCTAGATGGACATCTCATTCAAAGAGGCTGCTGTGGTTCCAGCCTGTGTTTAGAAAGGCTGGTATAGATTTGAGTGTCTAGTTCTAGACTCTGACTCACATGATTTTTGATTATACAAGACAGTTCTGGAACTATCTTATTTAAAGTATAAGTGGCAAAACCAGTGTCTCAGATATTCTCCAATTATGCATGTGTTAACTTTTATCTAGTATGTTTTTAGTAACTTAATTTCTTGCTCTCCTATAGGCATCCAGTTTTGTAGGTGATCTGAGCTATGCCATTGCTGGGTTGATATTTTTAGAATACAAAGCAAGTGCACAGTGGTCTGCAGAACTCCTGGTCATCAATTACCGAGGAGAACTTAGAAGTTACCTTGTAAGGTAAAAATGTGCTTTGGAAAGTTGTTTCTGAAATAATGTTTATTTCTCTGGATTAGTGTCAGATTTTGGTATTTCTTTTTTTCCTTTCAGTATATTATGAAAAATTGCAAATACAATAGGGAAGTTGAAAGAATGATACAGTGAACACCCATATATTTCCACTTGGGTTCTATAATTAAGATTTTACTATACTTGCTATATCACATTTCTGTCCATCTATCTATTCCACTATCCAGTTATTGGTCAGTCTTCTTTTTCAGTGTATTTCAGAATAAGTTGGAGACATTGGTACTCAAATTCTTTAGCATGCATGTCATCAGTTAGAGTTTAATATTTGCTTGTAGTTTATTTCTTTTGAGGTAAAATTTACATACAATGAAATACACAGATCGTAATAGTACCAGCCGGTGAGTTATAACAAATGCGTGATTTGTACAATTCAAACCTCTGTCAAGATACAGAATATTACCATCATGCAAGAAACTTCCCTCATGCCCCTTCCCAGTAAATCTCTTTCCACACCATCTCCCAGAGCAACTACTCTTGAAAATTTTTTTATTATAGATTAGTTTTGCCTGTTCTGTTATAATAATTCACATTATTGGAATCATATACGATAGGCTCTCCTTAACCATGGGTTTTGCATCTGTAGATTCAATCAACTGCAGATTGAAAATATTTGAAAAAAAATTGTATCCGTACTGAACACGTACACTTTTTTCTTGTCATTATTCCTTGAACAATACAGCATTACAATTATTTATGTAGCATTTACATTGTATTAGGTATTATAAATAATCTAGAGATGCTTTAAAGTTTATGGGAGGACATGTGTAGATTATGTGTAAACACTACACCATTTTTATATCAGGGATTTGAGCATCCTTGGATTTTGATATCCTCTTGGGGTCCTGGAACCAGCCACCCGGGGATTCCTAGGGATGACTGTAGTATGTACTCCTTTATCTAAGTCTTTATTCATTCAGCATAATATTTTGAGATTCGTCTGTATTTTTACATATATCAATAGTTTATTCCTTTGTATTGCTGATTAATATTTCATCATATGACTATATTATGGTTTTTTTAATCTATTATTCTATCGGTGGACCCCTAAATTTCCAGTTATGGGCTATTGAAAATAAAGTTGTTGTGATCATTGTACAAGTCTCTGTGGATACAAATTTTCATTTCTCTTAGGTCAGTGGGATTGCTGAGTCATAGGGTAGATATAGTTTATTTTTATAAAAAAACGGCAGACTTTTTACCAAAGTGGTTGTATCAATTACCTTCCCACTATAATGTATCAGAGTTCTGGTTGTTTTACATCCTCAGCAATATTTGGTGTTTGTCTTTTTAATTTAATTGTGTATTTGGTGATATCCATTGCGGTTTAATGGTATTTGTTTCTTATTTACCTTCTTAAATTTAGTGTTGGAACAAATCAGAGCTACCAAGAGAGTCACTGTTTCAGCTTCAGCAGTGATTATCCTCATGGAATCAACACAGCCATTTACCATCCTGGTCACAGGTGAGCAATCATTTGTTCTCATATTTAGTGGAATAGTAGGTGGATGTAGAAATCTTGGCACAGATTCAGAGAGAAGAAACTGTCCATTCTAATTCTTATTTTGGCCTTTTCATTTCCTCCTTTTGTGCATAGTTATCTTTAATATCTGTAATATGGTTGTAGTCATATTCTGATTATTCATACTTATTCTGTCTGGCCAACTGAGCTTCTCTGAGCCAGATGGGGCACTGGGGATATTCACTGAGGAATCTCTTCTCTCTTAACCTTCTGGACCTTATTTTTCTCATCTATAAAATACTCAAATACCCAACTTGGTATTACTGAGAGAACTACTAAAGTGCCATATATGCAGTCAAATGCTCTACCACTGAGCTATACCCCCAAAAGTACCATATATAAAGTGCCCCACTCGGAAGGGCCTCAGTGGACATGACTTCCCTTCTCCTTTCTTTTCTTGCAAGTTAGGCTGCACTGGTTGTTGCACAGTTCCTTCCAATGGTTTTATCCCATCCTTCACATATGCCACTTCTGCATGTATTTGGCATCGACACTGAGGGTTCCTGAAAACCTTATGACGTTTTCTACTTCCATTGATTTCTGCCTTTTAATTTTGTTAAGTGAAAACAAAATTTACATATATCTTTTAAGTTAGCCAAGCTAACTGTTTGGTTTTCTAAATGGAAACTGTGTCAAATTTTGAGTAAGACAAACCTGAGTTTTGAATTTTAGGACTTACTCTGTGTCTATTGGCAAATCCTTTAACTCTGTAACCCTCAATATACTGAATTCTTTTTGACTGAGAATGTATACAAGTTTTATTATATTCTATTCAGTCATATATCTATGTTTTTTTGTTCAGAATTTTTATGACACTTTTATACTAAAAAGAACACACACACATTGAAGTCCTCTTTGTGCTCTTCCCTCATCCTATCTTCTCTGTCCTCCTGAAGATGACCACTGTCCTGAATCTTGTGTGTATCATTCCCTTGCTTTCTTTATAATTTTACCACTTATTCACATCTGCTTTTGCTGTTTTGACTTCACATAAATGGACTCACGTAGGAGACATACAAGTCTTGCTTTATGACTTGGTTTTTGATGCATGTTGCTCTGGTTCACTCATTTTCAACTACTACTAGGACATTTCATTTTATGAATGATTTGTAACATATTTATCCATCCTCCCACACATGAAAATTTGGTTTGTTTACAGTTTTTTTTGTTCTCAAAATAGTACTGTGGTAAAAATTATGCATTCCCTTGACACACATGTCCAAGAGTTTCTGTAGGATATGTAACTTTGACTGGAATTGCCAAATTGTCACATAAGTATATCTTCAACTTTATTAGATAATGGCAAATGTTTTCCGGAGTAGTTGTACCAATTCTCAATTTACAATCCCATCAGCAGTGTATGAAAGTTTCTATTGTTTCACATTTTCATCAGTATTCTTGATGATATCAGACTTTTAAATATGTGCTGATTTGGCAGGTGTGAAAGAGTATCTCAAGATACTTGTTTTTAATTTGCACTTACCTGGTTACTGATGAAGTTGAGCAGCTTTTTATATGTTATTAGCTATTCATGTTTTCTCATCTATGAAATCCTTTTTTATATCCTTTCTTTTTGTTTGGTCTTGACATTTTTATATAATCTGGATATTAATTCTGGATCTGTTACATACATGATGAATATCTTCTTCTAAGATGTGACTTGTCTTTAAAATGTTTTTTCTTATATTTACTTTTTAAATTTTTAAAATTAAAAAAAAATTTTTTTGTAGAGACAGGATCTTGCTGTTATTTCCCAGGTTGATCTCAAACTCCCGGCTTCAAGTAATCCTTCTAGTATACCTTGGCTTCCCAAAGTGCTGGCATTATGGGGATTATGGGCATGAGCCATTATGTCCAGCCATAGTTACTTTTTATTTCTATGAGTTATGTCTGCACACAGTATCAAATATTTGAATATTATAGTTCAAAAAACTGACTTTTCCATCTTATTTTATACTTTCCAAAGGTAACCACTTTTAGCTATTTTAGTCAATTCCTTTGATTGTTTTCGTACATCTAAATGAAAACTTACATTGTACTTCTCGATTCTAATTTTACACATTATTTATTTGCTTATCTTTTTTTTTTTTTTTTTTGAGTCAGAGTCTTACTCTGTTGCCCAGACTAGAGTACCATGGTGTCAGCCTAGCTCACAGCAACCTCAAACTCCTGGACTCAAGCAATCCTTCTGCCTCAGCCTCCCAAGTAGCTGGGACTACAGGCATACGCCACCATGCCTGGATAATTTTTTCTATATATGTTTTTAGTTGGCCAATTAATTTCTTCCTATTTTTAGTAGAGATGGGGTCTCGCTCTTGGTCAGGTTGGTTTTGAACTCCTGACCTTGAGCGATCCTCCCGCCTTGGCCTCCCAGAGTGCTAGGATTACAGGCGTGAGCCACCACGCCCGGCCTATTTGCTTATCTTTATGGAAGATTGGCATTTAGTTTTCTTACCCATTCCACCACATGTATGTCCATCGAACCATTGCTAGTTCTTTTATTAATATCATAATTTTATGGTATTATTATTATGGTTATGTAGATACTATTCACAGGTGAGACGAGCTTTTATGGTATTTCATGATTGCTTTTTCATTGTTATTCATTTGTTTATTCATTCATCCAATAAACTTTTATTGATTTCCTACTCTGTGCCATGTACTGTTCCAGGTGCTTGGGATATGTCTCCTCATGCAGCTTCTAGAGGTGGTGAAAGATAATAAACAATGAACATAAAGTATGTGAGGTGCTAAGTATTATGGAAAAATAAATGATCAGAGATGGAGAGTGGAAGGGTGGGAGAGTAGGGTCCAGGTTGCAATTTTAGATAGGGTGCCAGGTTACCTTCATTTAGAAAGTGACATTTGCACAAAGATTGCAAGAGATGAGAAGGTTAGTTATTTATATACCTGGGATAAGAGTGTTCTATGCAGAGGGAATAGCCAAAGCAAAAGCCTTGAATTGGGAGTGTGCTTAGTATTTCCTAAGAACAGCAAGGTAGCCAGTTAGGCTGAGGCAGATTTATAAGTAGAGTAATAAGTTGAAGTCAAAGAGACAATGGTGAGTGCTAATCATTCAAGGCTTTGTAGGTTATGATAAGGCCTGCTTGGTATCTTCTTACTTTGATATATTTATTCTCCTTGTAGTTTGTAATTTTTTTTAATTTGCCAGGGTTTTAAATGTACTTATCACATTTACTGCTAAACTCACCTCTATTAGTGTAAATCTACTTTCAGTGCATCACATACATTAGGTGTTCTGTATGTTGTGTCGTCTTGAGGACGTCTCAGAACTTTCTAATCTCCTCCAGTTTAGATTTATTCCTGCCACATAGGTATTGTCTTAGAATTTCACTTCCCTATCATCTTGAGGATAGCTTTCATATTTCTCTTTTGTTGCATGACTTTGTCCTGGATTCCTTGTTTTTTTCTTTCTTGGTTTATTTAACTGTTTTGGTGGGTCACAACCTCCTGTCACTTTTCTTAGAAAGAGTACAAGGGAGGTATATTTTTAGAAGTGTTGCATGTCTGAAAATGGCTCTATTCTATTTTCATGATTAATTGATGTTTGGCTGGATAGCATTGTAGGAAAGAAATATTTTTAGAATTTAGAAGACATTGCTTTGTTTTCTTCTAGCTTCCTTGTTACTCTTGAGAATTCTGTCATTCTAGTATAAAAAACCATGTTCCTTTCTTTCTCTGATTTTTGTCCCCTTCTCTCTGGAATCTAAGATTTTCTTTTTTCCCCCCAGTGTTCTGAAATTTGACCATGTTATAACTTGGAATAGGTTTATTCATATCCATAGTGCTGGCCCTTCACTTTGGATACTCATAGCTCTCACTTTTGAGAAAATTCTTTGAATTATTTCTTGGATTGTTTCTGCCCAACTGTTTTTTCTGTTCTGTCTGGAATTTCTATTATCTGGAGGTAGGGTCTCCTAGATTCACCTCTAATTTTCTCATTGTCTCCGTTTTCCCCTTTTGTTTTTGTTGAAGAAAGAGAAGTAAAGGCTATTTTAATTTTTTCTGTGTAAATATATATACTTAATGAAGAAAGTAGTTTGAAACATTTGAATTACTGTCACATATGATCCTACGTTGAAAAAAAAATTCTGTATCCTGGTTAAATTTTGCTGATATATTTTTTGTTTTATTCTTCTATGCCTCATGTCTTTTTTAAACCAATCATTGTGATTTTAGTTTTGTTATTAAATATTTTTAATTTATAGACATTCTCTATACTTCTTTTGAAAATCTCTCTTAAGGGAGAAAAACGAGTCGGAATGAATATTCAGTGAGCCACAGGTAGTTTTGAGGACTAAATATCCTGCACATACTAGATATTCAGGAAATGATAGATACAATTATTATTTCCAGTTGAATGAATATAATACTATTAATTTATTCCTTTTGACTTGTATGGCTCCTGTGTTGAAGAGTTAGTTCTTACATTCTTAAGAAATTTGAAAATCAGTTTCAAAAGTCTGGCTAATTAAAAAAATTAAAAATATTAACTATAATAAATAATCTGAAATTATAATAAATTTTATTTTGGATATAGTTGAGTGATCGTATGCAAAGTTAGAGGTCTTTACATTTTATAAAATTGAATGTAGTATATGTTACAAATAATTACAGATGTTTTCTTAATCAAAACATTTCTTTTGCTTATATTTAATAAACTAAAAACATTATAAGAATAAGAGAATCATGGCATTTTGATTTATTTTTGTCAACTTATTGTATAAAGGTTGGCCCTTTAATGTTTGTTTTAATATTTTAGATCCTGTATTTTCCATTCCTAGCTTCACGTTAAGTCTTGAATTTAAATGTTGCTATTAGAAAGGGGCTAGGATTTGTTTTGCTGTGACAGGCTCAGCTCTTCGTTGTGAATTTAGCCAAGCCACGACAGTGTGACATGGCTGCACCCATGACACACTGATTGCTGGTTTGATTTTTGTTGAGGGTGATATATTTCTTTATGTTTACATCTTTGGTACCACATTTTATTGTGTACAAGCAAAGTTTGCCCTTTTAAGGCCTCTTTTGGTTTAGTTCAACTTGATTTTTTTTAAAAGTGTAGTTATTAAAACCTCACTTCCTCACCACCTATATACACTTTTTCTTCCTTAAAATTTTAATCTGTCCCTTTGAAAGAGTATGTGTTTTGTTAGAGTTAGAGGAGTTGTCTATGTTAAGAAGATTGATGAGCTAGAAAGTCTTTAACTGGCTTGCTTTCCAGTACTCTCTTATTTATTGTGGCTTGGCATATGTGATGCACCATGTTAGGTGTTATGGGAAATACAAAGATAGAGATCAATCCTGAACTCAAGATCTCATATTCTTGAATAGAAAATAATATTATATATTATGTATGTATATATGTGTATCCATATATGTGTAATATAGATTTCTAATGTTTAACATACATTTCTTTCTCTTGCACTCCTCTTTCTTTGTGTGTGTGTACATGTGTGTGTACATGCACACACCAGAATGCAATCTAGAAAGTGAAAGACTTAAAAAGGATGCAGATACAGTGATGTGGGTATTGAGATAAAGGAGGTATCACTTTCTTGAGGACCAGGGAAGTATGACAGGTGGCACTTGCGCTTGGACTGTGAGCTGGACATGGTGGTCATTCCGGACAAAGTGACGTTGTGAACAGTGGCAAGAGGAAAGAAATCACATTGTATCTTTGAGAAATGCAAGTGGTGTAGCTTGGCTGGCACTGTGGAGTGTGTGTGGGAAGGGAAAGGAGGTGATAGTGATGGTGGAAGATAAGGTGTGGGAAAGGCAGGTTGAGGCCAGATAATTGGGAACAGTAAGTGGCAGCTTATTCTTTAGGGAACCTTTTGGGCACTATTTATATATATCACTTTTTGTTAATTTTTTTTTTCTATTTGTTGAATATATCTTTCTATGGTTTGAATGTGTCTCCTCCATAATTCATGTGTTGAAACTTAATGGCCAATGTGATGGTATTAAGAGGTGGGGCCTGTAAGAGGTGATTAGGCCATGAGGGCTCCTCCCTCGTGAATGGGAATAAATAAGGTCCTCATAGAAGAGGCTTCGCATAGCATTTGGCTCTCTTGCCCTTCTGCCTTCTGCTACATGAGGTCATGTTCCTCCTCTCCAGAGGGTGCAGCAACAAGGTGCCATCTTGGAAGCAGAAAGCAGTCCTCACCAGACAACAAAACCTACTGACGCCTTGATCTTGGACTTCTCAGTTTCCAGAACTGTGAGAAATAGATTTCCATTTTTTATAAATTACCCTCTCTCAGGTATTTTGTTATAGCAGCACAAACAGACTAAGATATAATATATCTCATATCTCCAATTAAAATGTCAGATACTTGAAGGCAAGGAATATGTAGTGTATGTCCTTGTGAAAGCCACAGCCTCTGATATAAGAGCTCTTTTGGTGGATTGATAATGCTCCCTCTGTGGGCACCATGGATAAGTAACTCTTATTTCCTGAGTAAAGAGGAAAAGTTGTGTTTCTTTCTTTTGATTTTTCTTTCCTTTTTCTTCTCTTTCGTTTTGTGTTCTTTATCCCCCACATTTCTGTTTTGTTTGTCTTTTCTTGCCCCTTTTAGAAGAGGGGTATTTTATATCTTAATGCTGGACTATTTTTGTTTGTTTGGTTTATTTCATACTGATTACTCCACTGTCTTGATTTGTTATAAAAATCAATATTTGACTTTTCTTTTTCCTAGCATTATTTCAGGAGGGTAAGTGGGGTTTACTTGGGACCGTAGGTTTGAAGTTATCACACACCGAATAGTTATTACTTGGTAGTATATTGGAAGTCAGATTATACTTATTATTTTTAAGGCTTTCACCTTTTTGGCCCAGGATCTAAGCAACTGAGAGTATTTTTTGGGGGAGGGTGGGGGAGGAAAGTCTCTACAGAAATTAGAAGTTTGGAAAGTTAAATATCCTATAAAACCAAAGAGAGAAGGCCTCTTTTTTGGTTCTGCAATAATATACAACTCTTGATGGCAGTAAACTTGGAGATGGATGACTACATTAATATTTCTGAATGAAAATTGTTGTAAAGCAAGGAGTGTATGTAAGTGCCCTGTTGGGCATGACAAAAATTTTGCTAGATTATTTATATTTTCCATTATGTGGTCTTTTTTTCAATGAAAGAAGCTGAAATATTCATCACATTTTTATTTATTTTCGGTTACTCTAGTAATGTGAACATGTGATATTTATCATCCACAAGGATTTTATAAATGTGAAGTAAATCAGCCAGAGTGGCGTTGAGGTACATTGGTAATATATAAACTCAGGGTTTTATGTAATTCATTGTTTTGCCTGATGCTGTGAGCATTGTTCAAGAAGAGAAATTGAGATAGTAAATTCAGTAATATGAACAAAAATTAATTGAGAAGCTTTGGGATAAGCTCTGTGGATATGCTGATTTTGACTATTTTATTTTTTTAGGTATCCTAACTCACAGTGTAAGGAAATGTATTTTATCATCCTTAAACCTTCAGACAATCTCATATTTCAATCCTGCTCCCCCTCCTAAAGTGTACCCCAAAACCTCGCTGCCTTCTCTTTTCTGATCTTCTTGTTCTCTTTGCTCCATTGGTTTTGGCTTAGATTATTTCCTGATTCTGGCTCAGAGGAATTTCTTACCTCCTGCATTCTTAGAGGAGCAGACATTAAACTTTTAGTACACGGTGGCTTCTGTGTTTGCTGGTAGAGATTCAGATGTAGTCCCTGCCCTCTAGGAGTTTACAGTCTATTTTAGGAGTCATTTTATTCACAAATAAGAACACTTAATATTAGTTAAGAAGACTTTATAGATTTTTAAATGACATTTATTGCTTTCAATGGTATATAGTTGTTTTTATTTATTTAATTCCAAAATTTTATGAGGTTACAAACATTTAAGTTACATATATTGCCTTTGTACCACCCAAGTCTGAGCTATAAGCATGCCCAACCCAGATAATGCACCTGCATCCATTAGGTGTGCATTTACCCATCCCCTCCGCCCTCCTCCCCCTGGTCCGATACCCAATGAATGTTACTTCCATATGTGTATGTAAGTGTTGATCGATTAGTACCAATTTGATAGTGAATGGGCTCCAGCACCATCCAGGATAATACAAGAGGTAGTTCACCATTGTTTTTTGTGGTTGAGTGGTACTCCATGGTATACATACACCACATTTTATTAATTCACTTGTGTATTGATGGGCACTTGGGTTGTTTACACATCTTTGAAATTGTGAATTGTGCTGCTATAAACATTCAGGTACAAATGTCTTTATTACTAGAATGACTTTTTTTCTTTTGGGTATACCCAGTAGTGGGACTGCTGGATCAAGTGGTAGTTCTACTTTTAATTCTTTGAGGTATCTCCATATTACTTTCCATAGAGGTTGTACTAGTTTGCAGTCCCACCACAAGTATATGAGTGTTCCTATCTCTCTGCATCCATGCCAACATTTATTGTTTTGGGACTTTTTTTTTTTTTTTTTTTGAGACAGAGTCTCACTCTGTTGCCCGGGCTAGAGTGAGTGCCGTGGCGTCAGCTTAGCTCACAGCAACCTCAAACTCCTGGGCTCAAGCAATCCTTCTGCCTCAGCCTCCCAAGTAGCT
>CAUYRT010089260.1:0-81229 GCA_963574885.1 Lepilemur ruficaudatus | reverse complement strand
ACGGCCGCTCCCCACCTACATTTCAAGCAGACCCCACCCCTCCACAGTGACCCCCCCCATCTCGCCCAGCCTTGGGTCTCCCCCCCACCCCCCAATTCCCCAGTGGTCACTCCCACACTTTGAGCACCATAGTGTCAAAATTCTCATCTACTTTTGACTCAACTCAAGTCCCAAATATTAAGAAAAAAATATCCAAAACTTGGAAGTAAAGAAAAAGATAACTGTATGACTTGCATTGTTAAGCTATGGTATTGTCTAACAAGCTCACCTAAATGTCTTGTGTCTTAAGAATGTAACTTTCTTTGACTTGCTATTTACTGGTATCCATGAGAACGTTTTACAACTTTGTAAACATAGATCTTAACTTATACACAGCCAAGAAGATATGCATGTTTATTTTTCTGGTAGTAATGAAATGGTTTCAACCCAATAAAGAAGATCACCTCAAAGTTTATCATCTCTTGCCCCATCAGAAAATATTCTGGGGTTTTTTGTTGTTGTTGTTGCTATTCTAATTTAGTAATCTCATACTAGGCTTCTTTTCTTTCACTTATACATGGGTCAGTACGTTTCAGTAATTCCAATGTTAAAATCAAAGTTTAATTATGTAGGTTGACCTAAAGTTCTGGCCATGAGAATATTTAATTCCCTTAACAATGAGGTAGGTATTAGTTATGTAACACCTACAGCAGGATAAGCTGGCTTTGCATCCTGTTGATTTGCTTATTAATAAATTCAGTAAAACTTTGACTATGTATCTGTATCAAAATTGTGTTGTCTTAAGATCTTGAAAATTATATGTTTGACAACAGATGACCATTTTCTTGAGTTGTTACATTAATAATAGCTTATTGCATTAGTCCATTTGGGTTACTAGAACTACTATCAACTTGGTGGCTTATAAAAAACAAACATTGATTTCTCGCCTTTTTGGAGGCTGCAAAGTCTGAGACCAAGGTGCTGACAGATTCAGTGCCTGGTGAAGACCCATTGCTCATAAACAGCACCTCTACCTGTGTCCTCACATGGTGAAAAGGGCTGGCTAGCTTTCTCAGGTCTCTTTTATAAGAGCACGAATCCCAATCATGAGGGCTCCACCCTCGTGACCTACTTAACCTCCTCAAAGGTCCCACGTCTTAATACCATCACCTTGGGAGTTAGGATTTCACTAAGTGAATTCTGAGGGGACACACACATTCAGACCATAGCACCTATGAACACGTTTCCTTTCCTATAATTTCTGCCCTACCTTGCTATCAATCTTGTATTCTGCTTTTAACCCACTTGCACAACAAAACAGAGCCATTGCCCATCAGAACAAGCCCAGGTTCAATGTGGCCCTTGAGACACTCTGTGTTAGTTCTCTAGGGCTGCCATGGCAAACAACTACAAGCTTGGTGTCTTACACAGTAGAAATTAATTTTTTCACAGTTCTGGAGCACAGAAGTCCAAAATCAAGGGGTCAATAACATTGTGCTTCCTCTGTGGGCTCTAAAGGAGAAACCATTTTTGTCTCTTCCAGCTTCTGGAGCTGTTGGGATTACTTGACTTGTGGCTGCAAAATTCCACTTTCTGCCTCCATCTTCACAGTGCCTCCTCTCTGTGTCTTCTCCTCTCTGCCTGTCTGATATCTTTCTGCCGTCCTCTTACAAGGACACCTGTCATTGCATTTAGGGCCCACCCAGACAATCCAGGATGGGTTTTACCTCTCAAGATCTTAATTTAATTATATATGCAAAGATCCCTTTTCCAAATAGCTAACATTCACCGGTTCTGCGGATTAAGGCATATTAATATTTTTGGCGGGGGGTGGTTACCATCCCACCCACTGTACTATCCTTACACAGCTGCAGCTCAGCTGCCCATCCTTTCCTCCTAGTGCCAACAGTGTTCCTGTCTATTTCTGGATCCCCCACCTGTCCCTAGCCCACCAACTTTACTCATTAGAACTCAGCATTCATGTTGATCATAGAGGAACTTATGTTTTCCACTAGGTTATTCACTAAGGGTTGTTGAGTCAGTGTCTAACTTAAGACCTACTTGTTCTTAAAATTGAGCTCATAACTTTCTTTACATTAACAAAAATTCTGTTCTATTCTCTATAATCTATCATTTGTATTATAATTTATTTTGCGTTCTGGTACTTCCTTGTCTATCTTGCCTGTGCTTGCTGGGCCCATCTAAATGATTAACCTTAACCTTGGAGGACAGAATTCATGTCTTCTTTGATATACATATTGGGAACATAAAAATATCTTGCTAGAGATTCATTAACTTGGTCCCCAGCAGAAACATTAAGAATGTAAGCATATCTTGGGAGAAAGATAACCGGGCTTAAGTTTATCTTTTTACTTTTCTCCCTCTTATAGGGAGTCAGACTTCTTACCAGTTTACTAATGCTTTACAACTAAGAGAAGTTATGTTCCTGTTAGAATTTCCAGTTTCTGGGTTTTAAGAAATTGTCAGCTTTCATGAAGTCAGTTTATAGAATTTCATTTTACTTTCCCATCTTATATCTCAATCATAACCACAGTATAAATAATCTGTTGCTTCAAAACCTCCATTCACTCATACACTTTATTCTTATTGACCTTGGCTTATGTAATTTGGATGGAAAGAATCACTAAATAGGAGAGGAATATCTGAACTTTGATTCTGTGTTTTAAACAAAGTCTTAACTGAGACTTCAGCCACATAGAAGCATGAAATTATTATCTACCTACTTTGGGGAAACCGCCAGTTTAACATACAAAAGAATTGCTTGATAGCTTACTCTAAGAAACTTTACTTTTTATCCTTAAGTGTTAAATGAACATTTGGGCAATGAAAAATTTTTGTTTTCTATAGTCTGATGAAATGTTATCCTCAAAATCATTTAAAAAAATTCACCTGGTCTCAGATGTAATTAAAAACTCTGTATTTATGTCAGATTAACTGATAATTTTGGCCCCAGATAAATTGGTGGATTTGGGCCAAGCTTTAAGCAAACTTGGGCATTTCTTTATTTCAAGTGGAAAGTACATAAAGCTCGATGGATTCTTGCCCTCTGACCTAAAACCAACTAAAACTCAACAATTTGGCTGTGCTTTCCTTTGAGGTTTCATATATTTTTTTAGCTATAAAATGTGAACCCAGGTCAAGAGGCATATACCAAAGCCTCAGTTTTAGCAAGAAAAATATTTATGTACTAAAAGTGGAAATTCTACAGAAACCTGGCTGAGCAGAAAACTTTAAAACTTGAATAGCCAATTTAGAACACTTGGGAGAAGTGAACATTTTATGAAATTTGCTCTCTTAATTTTCTCCTCTTCTCATAGTTCTAGCTGTAGAATTCTGCACTGACAGGTTCTTCGACGCTGCGTTATAATCCTTCAATAGGTTCTACAGAGAAACGTCTCTTAATTTTTTCCTTTGCCTTTAATGTCATGACTCTTTGAATTGCTTTTTTGTTTCTTTTTAATGCTCTTCTTTCATGGAGAACTTAGCAAGTTTCCTTCAAGGACTGAATCAGAGGGCACAGTGAATGAATGCAAGCAATGTTGCCTTCCAGATTACATTTCCTTGTCAACCTTGTGTTGACCACGATCCCTGGACAAGGACACAGCTCCTTAACACACTGCAGCCTCACTCTACTGGACTAATTCATTGCCCTTCCCTCTGTGAAACTGACATGAAAGGTGCACTCCTCCTGCCAGCCAGTCACGTTCCTGGTGTGATGTATGTGTGTGTGTGTGTTTGTGTGTGTATAGTGGCATTTTCACAATTTTCCATTTTTTAGCCTTTTTTTTGTGGTAGAACATCCTTAAAGTTATTTAAGAAGTGCTTAAATAAAGATGATGGCATGGAAGCGTCAACGGAAAAGAAGACAAACTCTGTAAAATAATTTAAGGAGGTTTGTTATGAGTCAAATTTGAGGACCATGGCCCGGAGCCACAACTGAGAAGCCTTGAGCAAGTGGCCTTGCTGTGGCTGGGTTACAGTCGGGTTTTATACATTTCGGGGAGACAGGAATTATAGGTAAAGTCATAACCAGTACATGGAAGGCATACATTGGTTTGGCCCCAAAAGCTGGGACATCTCAAAGTGGGGGCTTACAAGACATAGGTGGATTCAGGGATTCTTTAGTTGACAACTTGCTGAAAGAGTTAGGCTTTGTCCAGAAGACTAGGAATCAGCGGTAAGGAATGTTTGAGTTAAAGTAGGGTCTTCTATCTTTTATGTGATGCTATACTGGAATCAGGTTGGGAAGTAAACCACATCATAAAAACCTGTTTACTGAGATTTTATTATTTGTAGATGTGACTCACCAGGCCTCCTTAGGAAGACATTTTCTGAGCAAAATAAAAGATCAGAGTTCAGTCCTCATAAGGTATATCTTGTAGAGCATGAACATAAGAAAAACAAGAGATGCTGATATGGAGTTCTTATTTATCAATATTCTGTATTTAAATGAAGTAATTTAATAAAATCTGTTGAGACAATGAGGTATTTCAATGTACATTCATTTTAGACATAAAGGAAATCAAGGCCTATGAAGTACCAAAATTTATAACTTTATACTGTTTTGATATAAATATACCTAAAAGATGTTGTATCCCTCCCTGGATTCTCTACAGATTGTACCCTTTCTTTGATGACCTAGGGACAACAATATTCACATCCACTATTGTTCGGTGCTCTATTGTCCTGCTCTGGGGCCTCTTTCCTAAATGCCCTGACAATCGTGTTGCTGAACCATTGCTCTTTTCTCTTGCTTGGAGCTGGCCAGCTGTACTTCTGGCTCTTGCCAGAACACTCTCCTCTAATAGAACATTGTCCTTCTTTAATATGCCATTTCTAATCCACTGTGGTCTGGGAATCCGAATAACACAGCTTGTTAGAACTGATCTTAATGTAAGAGTGAATACCCCCAAGTGAGTTTCTTTGGGATCTCTTCTTCGAGTTGGATGCTGTCAGTTTTAGTGCATGGATGGCCAGAATAGTTTTTTCTTTGCTTCTGAACACTCAAATAGAGTCAGCCAGCTAGTGATATTCTTGACAGCATCCAGCAAAATTCTCTGTAGGAAGTTTTTTTCTCCTTTACATTGTTTCCCATGTCCTAAGTTATCTTTTTAATGTTACACGTGTGTTTTTCTTTCATTTTAGGATTTTGATGGATAATGTTAACTGCAGAAATAATTGCATAGTTTTAAAGCCCCGGTCTAGGGGAGTGATGCTGACCAAACTTTGGATAATGTGCTGCTTAGCTGGGACTGGGTAGGAGTCTGCGTTGTTGATGACTGATACACAGCCACCATGTGACAAATCTGGGGTTCACTGGGAAGGAAAAGCTATTAGAACAACCCGATGGTGCCAAGAGGTAGTATTTTAAATATATGCAGCAGTAGCAGAAGCTACAGGAGAAAAACCAGTGTTTCCTCGGACGTCACATGTTTATGAATCAGGCTGGAGAGGGTCCCCGAATCTTTGGATGACATTTAAGACAAAATTTACAGCATAGGAATTCTGAGGTCAGAATCAATAATGTCATTGGATATTAGTCGTTTGACTTAAAACCCAGTCTTAGAGCTGACCCCTTTCTCTCAGTCCCTTTTCCTAATTATCCTACACTTCTCCAAGCGTTGCTCACAGACCCTGTTGCTGTGAGAGAGTAAAGGACAAGGGGCGTAAGAGACATGTAAAAGTTTCAAAGGCTAAGTGTAAATAGCCAGGACATTTCAAAACAACGCAGGTTTAAGCAAATGAGCTGCTCCGTAGATCATCTGAGAATGCGATGATGCCAACTGCAGACGGGCTTTTACACAAGTGTGTGAGTTTGCTGTTGCTTCTCTACCCTTGATTAGGTATTTTTTTAAAAAAGGCTCTTTCGCAATTTCCTGTTCTTGTGCCTTATTAAAAATCATTCTATTGCCCCAACCACCGCTCCTGCCTCTTCCTTCTTTTCACATCTTTGTTGTGTGGAGGATGTTACCCACAGTTCCCGGCCGTGAAGAATGCATGAAAGTCATGAGGACATGATTGTGACCGAGCTACAGTGTGTGAGAAATGAGTGATGGGGGGGAGAGAGAGAGAGAGAGAGAGAGAGAGAGAGAGAGAGCGCGCACAGTGGTGCAGGGTTATGAGTTGTACAGTTATTTCTAGCTTTGAATTGTTTCCAAATCTCATACATTCACAGACAGCCTCGCCAAAGCCCACAGCTGTCATGCATTTTCAACAGATTCCACAGGGCCTAGATGAGGTTTGAAGGCATTCCTTTGCTCTTACACATTGGCTAAAAGGAATTACCGTAACATCTGATATTGTGGAAGTGGGACATTTGCCATCCTGACCTTGCCCAGAGCAGTCTGGAAATAGGGGTCCAAGAATGTATTATCTCATGTGGCCTCAAAAGGTCACCAGGGTCCTGTCGGTGGCATTCTGAGAAGACCCAAGCACCTAATATGCTCTGCATTTGGAGAAACTGGGCTGCTTTGTATGGACACAGTGGACAAACACATGTTCCCATTGCTCTTTGGATGTTTGTCATAGGAAAGGCATGTTCCACTGGAGAAATTCCCAGCTGTCAGTAATGTGCTGATGTGCCACAGCCAATCATCAGAGGACGAGCCAAATAAACAGGATGTTCACGATGTGTGTGATTGCATGAGTGTGTAACAAGACTTCTGCCCATTTCACAGCCTCATAATGGGATTGACATGCATTGCTTAATCTGCATCTGTCTGTTTAGGGCAGAAACACATAAACACCATAGAAACCATGTGTAAGAAAGCCCTTTCTTTGGCTATATGGGCTGTTGATACGACGGGGTGAAATCTGGTATAAATTGGGAATGAACATTGCTTTAATATTATGAGTCGACTTGCTGGGAAGTGCCTTTAAGTCATCCAAACATAGATGAGAAGAAATAATCAGATAATCAGTGGCTGTGTGAGTTGGCAAAAGAGGCTGAGTCTATATGAATATTTTGACATACCAGTGAAGTCATTTTCATTCTTTATTCTTGTAAGACACTCATTAGTTGAGTTATTTATATAAATGTATAGAAATGAGTCAAAGTTATGTCATTGCCCTTTTTGTCTGGAGACGCTGCTACTGTTAACTATTAGTGTCTAAACATATTTTCAGAATTTGTAAAGAGGGAGTAGCGTTTCCTTTAGCATTCATGTGTTGATGGGTTCTTTGAAAAATAATATCAGGTATCCTGTTAAGTGTCATGCCTCTTCTCTGAGTATTCAAATCCCCTTTGCTTAAATAGGCACATCCATTCATGATAATAACAGTAATAGATAATATTTATTGTACATTTCCTATGTACTAGTACCGTGCTAAGCCTTTACCATGCATTAACTCTTTTAATTCTCAAAAAAAGGCTTCTAAGAAGATAGAGATTGTGAGATAGCAAGCTTGAACTTGCCTCTATTTGAGTACTGAATCCATGCTTAACCACTTAACCGCTCTACTCTATTACCCTCGTGTGTCTCTGCTAAATACAAAATTGGATTCTATCATATTACAGCCTCTGGTGTTAAGTACTATGTTCCATTGAAATGTGACTTGTATTTTCTTGAACAAGATTAATGCACAAAGGTGATTTTGGTATTCTAGGGTTCACCCTTACGGAACACTTTGCCTACCCAGTACAGTAAAAGATTGAGGAACATGACATGGAGGCTTGGTAATAATTCTTGTCTGTTATTCAGTTTTGATCTTTTCATTGTGTTTGTTACATGCTGTTTTTCAAACATTGCCCAAGATGCACTGACTTAGGCCAAAATCGTATGTATCAGGAAGCCTCCTTCTAAAAATGCTGACACCTTTTCTCAATAGTTTTTATGTGATACATACAGTGGGAAAAAGAAAGAGTTCTAAGTATAGTGAATACGTGAGCATATTTTGGTTTATGAAATCGTTAGAGACTTGTACTGTATCATCTGGTAGAAGTCAGTACTCTAGAGTGGTTAGGGCATAGGGTTTCCCTACTTACTGTTTGTATGATCTTGGGAAGTTTAACTGATGTCTCTATGCCCATTTTTTTTCATCTATACAGTAGGCATGGAGAAATAATAATAATTTTTTCATAGGATCACTTTTAGGATGAAATGAGAGAATCCATGTAAAATGTGTGGCCCCTAATATGTATTCAAAAGAAGGCACTAAAGTACCTTTTAGCCCTCTTCATCACCAGTCCTCGTATTGTGTTTATCCAAGGTCCTTATCATAATCAGATATAACTGTATAATATTTGTCAAATGTTGTCTTCTGAACCTGCAGCACAAACTCCAGGAAGCCAGGTGTGTTCTGTTCTCTGCTGTGGCCTCATTGCCTAGAACAGCACCTGACACAGACTAGGTCCTCGGTGGAATATTTGTCAAGTGATTGAATGACAGCTATTATTACTATCACTGTTACTATGGCTATTATCATCATTCGTTTCAAACTCATACTGTGTTTTAAAAAAATCCTCAAAATATTTTTTAGGTTTGAATAGTTACCAAGGAAATTAAAAAACATTTGATTTTTGATCATAGAATTTTATAGCTTGTAGGAACATCAGGGCACATTGAGTTTCACCTCTTCACAATTTACAAAATAAAAGATCTTAAAATCCCCTGAGGCCCAGTGATGCTAAGTGGCCTTACTGGTCAAGAATTACCAAGTGGCAGATAACTGGGATTCGGGCCCGCCCCTGGGTGGGTGAGCAGTCTTTGTACTGTGCCGCACGGACGTCTAACTTGGGCACCACGTGGCTGTCCACCCCTCGGCAGATCAGGCCTCAATTCATGTGAACATGGTGGCAGCCCTACTTCATCACTGCATTTTACTCCAGACTTCTCATCCCCTCTCATTGACTGGTCATGGCTCAATGGAATCTCTTTTTTGGACGATAAAATGCGCCCTAGTGACAAGCCATACACAGGGATGGCTGACAATTGCAAGATGCTGCTGGGGGCCAGGGACAGCTGTGTCTTTCCAGATCACTCAGTGAAAACTGGGTACCTTTCATCAGCTCTTTTTGGACTCCTTCACTGGATTTTGGGATCTCCAGAATGTTCTATGTGAGGAGAAAATCTGAATAAATAAAAGCTAGAAAGTTTGTGACTTCTCTGGCTCCAGAGCTGTCTAGGGGGAAAAATATATGAATTCATCCAATAAACATTTATTAAGTGATTATAATATAGTAGAAAATATATATGTGTGTGGATGGAATTTGTAAATATTTTTAAGTTGCACCTTTTTCCCTCAAGGAGTTTATAGTCTAGCCAAAAACCAAACTACCCCAAATCAATCCTAGTGTTACATAACACAAGTGTGAGACAATGGAGAGGAGAGATGAAAATAAAATTTTGAGGGAGTTTGGAGAAGGAAGATATTACTTCCAGATGGTGAATGGGGTGTTCACGGAAGAGGCAGCATCCTAACTAGACTTTGATGGATCAGCACTATTCTTCAAATTGCATGCATCTTCAATCAAACACATTTTAAAGTTGATTACTTAGGATTGTTTTACTTCTTGACATTTTTAATTCTTTTGTATGCCATATAATAGACACCATTGTATATAACATAATGTAACCACCATAACTTATTTCTTAAAAGGAGGCATTTGTTAATAGGTATTATTATGTATTTTTTGCATAGCCACAATTTTAAACATTTAGATGAGTTTATACATGATAGCATATCAAAAGAAAAAAATTTTCTATCTTCCATACATACACATACAATATTTGGAGTCTCTACACATAGTTCAGAATTAAATAGCAGATTGTTTTTGGACATCTCTGATTTGACTTACATAATTAGTTATGGTTAAACCACAAAAGGTTTCCAAACCGAAGTCCATTATGATATAATGTGGTGTATCAAAGGGGCTCAGGGGCTAAAACAATGTTTTGTATACCAAAAGTCCCGGAAGACATTTGCAATTGCCTTCACATACTTCCCTGCCCCTCGCCCTTAGTGTATCTTTCTACTTAAAATAATTTAACGCATTTATTTTAATAGTTGATCCCTTTCCCGAAACTTATTTTCAAAAGTAAATATAATACTAGTTGAATAAATATTTTTAATTGTACTACACATTTTCAATGTATTAAACACTACATGGTAACTAGACAATTGAAACTTTGTATTAAGTGTGTTAACATAAACTGTGTATCATATTTTCCATTTATCAGCTCCAAATTAAATAAATACAAATTGTAGAGGAACAATAAAGAGTATGATTTGAATCAGCGTAGTGCAGGGATGGCTCTTCATCTTCTAGCCTTCCCTCACCATTTTGACGTCACCCTGTCTCCGGTCAGCTGGGAAGTTATCTGCGGTGGGGTTTGTTGGTCACCTGTCGGTTCTGCCATCTTGGGTGCTCTAGCTACCCATTTGGCCTGTTCCTTCCTAAAGCTATGATTGCCGTCACAGTGTTTTGTTTTTCCCTTGGAACATGCTGACAGATGTGCTGACTGAATATTTGAACCAGCACACTCACTCTGGCTTTTTCTGAAGCCAATTAAGCTACCAAAACAATTCTATGTTCCTCTGAAGAACAAAGAGAAGGCAAAACCAGAAAGATGAGTCACATAGAGCCAATATGGAAGATGTCTCACAGCTTTAACAGAGCACAACAACAATGGCATTCGGTGCGTGTAAGGGCCGTATTCTTTCATGCTGAGGGTACACGAGAACAGCTGACTCAAAGCCTGCGTACTGTCTTGCTCTAACTAGTTTTTACACTAGCGCTGGATCTTAGACCAGATTAGCCATTACCACATGTATAGGCAAATCAATCAAATTTTTAAAAATGTCTTGGGACAGGTTTACCGGGGTTAGGAAAATATGAATATAGCAATAAGAATGATTGATTTCCAAACATTTATTGAGTTATTATTATGTGAAGGAGATTTATTTAAAGAATAAATACCAGGGGAACTTGCACACCATTGCTGAAACTGGTATTGGATCTTCTATGGCTGAAGAAAGTCAAGGGTGTAATTCAAATTAAGAGGATATTCTTGTTGCTGATAGAATATTAGAAATAAAAGGGCTTTCAGAAATCATTTACTCCTCCCACCTTATTTTATGAGTATGGTAACTATCATTGTGATGTGCCCAAGATCACCCAGAAATTTAGCAAGAAAGTCAGATATGAACATACTTATCTTTTCTTTACATCTGGTGATTTTTTTTATAATATGGCATACATATTTATACTAATTTAAGTAGGTCAAATATAATTTAATTTTACTTTTATTAGATCAGTACTGTTTTTGATCGCTTTGATTCTAATGTGCTTAATCTGGTTTTCTCTGTGTGGTATATTTTAAGCTACAGGAGAAAGGGCAAGAAGAAAACATCTCTATTTTGCACTTTAATTTTCATTTTAAATTAGTATTAATTTAGGTTTTTTTATTATATAAGTGGTAAATGTTAATTGCATAAAACAGGAAAATATGGATAGGGAAAAAGAGAAAATTAAATTCAATTATATCCCAATCTCCAGAAACAATCACTATTACATATAAGTATATACACACATATATCCATATATACTTTGCAATAAAAATGGGACCTTATTTAACCTACTGTTTTATAACTATTTCATGAACTATTCATGTAACTATTGCATAAACATTTTCCATGTGGATAAATATGTTTAGAATATTACTTTTATGTAGACTGCAAATTAGTCTGTTTTATTTACCTTACATTTTTGGACATTTTACTTATGTTAAAATTTTGGACACCTTGGGGACAATTTTTCTCTCTTGTAAATCATTCTGCAATGAAGATCCATATTTATTCTTTTTTTCATATTTATTCATAATTTTTTCCTTTACATTAGAGTTCCTTTACAGTAGAGTTCCTTGGTCAAAGAATATATACATGTGCAAGACTTTTGATAACAGTGGGTCTACCGGCAATACTCTTTACTCCCAATTTCAAAATTTGTAGCTTATATTTAGTACCGTAGGACTGCAGCAAAATCTGGCAAGGGTAAATAGGTCAAAAAAAAAAAAAAAAAAAGCAAATAAAACAAAACAAAAAAAACAGAAACAAACAAAACCTCTGTATCAGGAAGTACAGAGTCACAGTGGATTAGTATCCACCCAGCAGGGCTGTCATTTACTGAAATGGATTAGATAGTTAGACAGGTGGCATGAATTGTACTCACAGAAGGAAAGTGTTTGAGATAGATGTCTCCTCATTTCCGACCTTCAAAGGCAAGAGGATGATGGTCTGAAATTTAGCAGTGGCATCAGGAGATGGCTTTTGTCACATCTGCATACACCCTTGCCAGAGATCTCTGATTCATATTTGCTAAATCTGAGTTGTAAAATGGATATATGGTTCTGTAATAACTTGGAAGCTTTCAGATGTTAATTAGCAAATATATTTACTGCCTAGGGGTCACTGTGATTCTCCTGCTTCTTGTTTGAGTTTGCTCCTCTTGTTTGAGTTTGCTCCTCTCCTTGCTTATTAATACAAGAGCGAATAAAAATTATACTTATTGTTTAGCTTGGTTTACTAAAAGCTGCTAGATGTGTATAATGAAAATACTAAATATGGTGAGGTTTGCATCTATCTTTTAAAAGTAAAAATATGCATTCTAATATAAAAATATTTTCAAAGAATTTTTCAATTTTAACCTCTGACATTTTGTTGCCTTATATGATGTGTGCTCTTTGGTTTTCTTGGATAAGAAATAGCTGTAGCAGGTTTCACACATTTTTTAAGGTGATGTTTTGAGATAATGGTGCTTTGTGATAATAGTGGCTCAAGCATGATGCATGAGCATAAAAATTAACCCTTATTTGTGTTTTTGACATAGGCTAAAAAGTGAAGGGAAATTTTTTTTATTTGATTGTTTTATACCATGTGTGATTTGAATTTTATATATAAATTATTATATGATAGCGCCAAATGTAAGATTTTTTCCAGTCAAGAATTTCATTATCTAAGTAAATGTTTATATAATTTCAGATGAAATTCATTATGTTTTCAGTAAATATATGCACAATTATTTTACAATCTTTATCATCATATTCCTTAAGTATATACTAGCTCATTCTTGGGAAAGAAAACTGTCAATTTTCAATTTTATTTTTGTTTACAAATTGAGTTTATTCTGACTATTGGATTCTAGGATAGCTCTAGGAAAACTTATTGAAATTTTTATTACTGCTTGTATATTTATAAAGTCTACAAATGTATGTTTGTACTTTATAAATATACTCATCTTATGTTGGTAAATATTATTTCAGATGTGCCTAGTCTACTTCAAAAACAGAAGCTAGAGAATATTGCTCAACTTGAATATAAAACAGGTGCTTTTTGAGAGAGTGGAGAAATGTGAAGGAAATAAGAAAGCCCGTAGCATGGATAACTCCTGGCTCAGGGAAGACTCAGGTAGTGACTATGTGAGAGTTCCAGGTAACAGTTAGGTGGTAGGAGGCTCTTGATCACCTATCTGGTGGGTGCATGCTCAAGTGAAGAGTTGTGTTCTTGCCCTTGATACTCTCGTCAACCCAAATATTTCCTCTAGATAACGGCTTTCCCTTTTCTCCTTCAAATTACAATTGGGGGCCCACGTCTTCCAGGACAATTTCTCTAATTAACATCCAGTGGCTTCTGAACCATCAGCATAATTCTGGATCCTCTCAGCCACTCATCAGTGTTGTAATTATCGTAGCTCCTTTTTTATAGATGGGATGTGCATCTCTGCTGCTTCCCTTATTAAACTGTAATCATGAGCCTGGTACCATGGCTAATCTTGACTGTGTCCTCTGAAACCTTAAACAGAATAGCCATGTATCTGAGTATTTCTAAATGAATGCAGCCCCATGGGGAATTTTATACCAATTTCTTAAACATTAAGTGGAAAATATTTTTATCAGTTGGATTAAAAGGAGACAAAGAGAAAAAGAGATGGGTCTGAACACTGAAAGAGCTATCAAAGGCTTGCTTCATGCCGGACAGTGTACTGAACCTTTTGTGACACGTTAGGTCATGTGCCCCTCACCTCTGCCCAGCATCTCTGGGAGATGCTGTTAAATCCAGTTTACAGTTGAAGAAATGGAGAGGCTCTTCTCTGCGTCTCAGAGAGGTCAGATTTGGTGTAAGACACATCGTTATTAAGTGGAAACCTTGGGACAAGAATTCAGAAATGTATGACAGGAAGAATTCACGCTCTTAGCCAATTCTATTGTCTTCCTCTTCCTCTTCTGCTGGGTTTATTCTAATGAAGTAAAATAAAGCTTTAAAACTGCTTTTTTATTTTAAACTTGCCAAGCTCTGGCACTTAGGGTTGATAGTTTAGTATTATAATTGATACTACTCTATGAATTGAGAATTTTAGGTGGATCATTCCACAGTAGCGTCTTTACTCACCTTATCTATAAATATAGGGCCATTGCATTTTTACTCTGGAAAGGACTCGAGGGATCAATTTATTCTGTAAAGCCATTGTAGAAATTCTCTGGTTCTTCACAAGAATATCCAATTAAAACCTGTTGTGAAAATAAGAAGCCAACATTTTTTTATCCCAGTATAGGGCTGAAGACATCATTTGATGATGATGATTATTATTAATAGCATATTGGCTTTGTAGGCATGCCAGCTAGCAAAGTTAGTTACTTGGTCATTGTATGGGAATACAATGAGAGAATAGTGACTATAGTGACTTATAACTATTATAAGTTATATTCTTCTCCAGTTACCATGAGACACATTTGTTTTCAAATGAAGTCTAACTAAGATAACCAATTGTTGTCAAGTAACATCTAAATTGCTATATTTTACAGTATTAAACACGACTTTCTACCAGTATAGTATAGAATATAATATCAAATGTTAATTAAATGCAAACCATGCAGAAGGAATTGAGGGTTGCAGAAAGATGTCATCAGAGGCCAGACCAAATTAACCAACTCAATAATTTCCCACTAAATGCAAACATCCTTGACTTAAAAAAAAGATCTACTTTATAATGCTATAAACATACCCTTCCCAGGAGCAGTATTGATAATTAATACCACATACTCTTGGTTAGAAATATATGTGAGTTTGGTCATATATATTCTCAATTTAAATGTCAATAAAATGAATAGCCTTTATTATTTCACAATGATTACTTGTTCCCAGACACTACTACTTTGCAGGAGATGTACTACAGGAACATGGCTTAAGCATTTGGAAGGCACGCTCTTAGCTCTGTATCAATTCGGCAAGGCAGTATATAAGGGCCTGGGGAAAAGGCTTGAAGACACCCACACAGATACACACACACAGACACACACACACACATAGGCACCTCCCCCCCCCACAGACACACACATAGACACCCAGACACATACACACAGACTCACATGCAGACACACCAAGGTCTTTCTATATTATAACCCCTAAGACTATAATAAAGTTTGCATTTAGGTACTACAAAGGGGAAAGAGAACAAAGGGTAAAAATGTGTAATTGATAAATTTTTCTTCCAAATATCTTTGAGAATGACAGCCTAACTCAAAGCTATTTATACATTATAAAGAGAAGGTATAAAATATTAGGGCTTAGAAGAAAGTATGGTTATGAACATCAATTTAGGATATTCTGTTACATAAATATAAACTGTAATTTCTAAAATGAAGAGGTATTTTGAATGTTTGCCCCCAAAAACTTGAGATTTAAAAGAAAGTGAAAAAAATTTTAATCACGTTAAAAAATTATTTGGACAATTTCTGGAAACCAGTTTTAATAAATTATTTTGTTTATTCTGGCAAAACCTTATGTTTTGAATGTTAAAATAAATGATCCAATTTGGTAAATGTCTAAAGCTAAACTGGTTTAAACAGAAAATGCTGGTCTAAAATACTTGCCTCTCTCCTAAATTTATGACCCTTGTTTCCATTCAGTTACCACATATTTCCATTTGGATGATCTAGCAGATAATTAAACTCATATGTCCAAAATTTTTAAAAACCAAAAAATATACAGGTCTCCCCTAAAAAATTCATTATTGAAAAGAGAGAATAAAGATAATTCAATTAAGTTATTAGAAGCTAGGAAAGAAGAGGAAAATAAAAAGCATGATGCAACACAAAATGGTAGAGAGAAATGCAAACACATAAAAGTATCTCAATAGATGCAAAAGGATTAGATACAGACCCGTTAAAGCACAGAGATTTTTATTTTTGTAAGTTTATGTACTTTTTGTAAGAAACAGAACAAAACAGAAAGGTTAAAAGTAAACAAATGGAAAATACATCAGAAAAATACTATATTAATATCAATCAATTCAGCCTGAAAACAAAAACAACTTTGATAAAGTTAAGAGAATTACCTTGTAATGATACATCTGCTATTTCCCAGGAGGATGTAGCAGTCTTGACTCTGTATGCAACTAAGAACATATCCTCAAACACATGAAGCAAAATTAAAATAGTTCCAAGAAAAATTAACAAATCTACATAGATGATTTTTAACACAACTCTGTGATGCATTGGTAGGTCAACTTTTGTTCCATAAACAGACAAACTGAATAACACAATATGTTTGATCTAATGCATGTAGATAAAATACTTCATCCAATGATCAGACAATATAGAGATTGTTTTTCACACACTCATGCAACACCTGCAAAAATTGACCACATGCCAGGACACAAAACATGCCACACAAATATCAATGACTCCATATGATATTGTCTGACCATAGGCAATAAGAATACATATCAATACTTTAAAATGTACTGTCTGACTCATATGTTTTGAATTTTAAAGCAGCACTCCAAAATATTCCATGGATTTAATAATGATGATAATGTTTATAGGAATGATATCAATGATGATGGTAGTCAATTTTAATAGTTTCTTACCATGGGTCATGTATAGTACTATGTGCATTATATATACCTCATAAAACCCTAGGGAGAGGTTCTACTGCTGTTACTATTTTGCTGATGAGGAAACTAAAGCACAAATCTAATCAATGATGGAGCTGAGATTGACAACCCAGACAATTTGATTTGATTTCAGATACTGTGCTATATATAACTACAATGTGAAGAAATCAAAATGAAAGTTAAAATTAAACAATGAAATACTACATATCAAAACTTGTGGAAGGCAATTAAAATAATTTTAACAGTTTTAAAATAGTTGAGAGTTTTATCTTAAGTTCATAAATAGTGTAGATTAGAAGATACATTGAAAATTAAGATTCTAAGGGTCAGTGCCAAAAGTTAGAAAGAGAAAAGCAGAGTACACACAAAGATAGCAGGCAAAAGGAAATCGTAAAGATAAAACAAAAATTAAGTTTAACACAAAGAAACATAGATCTCATAGATGTAAAACCTGTTTCTTTAGGAAGAAATTTCTCTGACAAAACTGATCAAGAAGAAAGAAGAGACTAAACATATGAATAAAAAAAGAACGTGACTGTAGGTAGAACAGATATTAAAAATCAATGGCTGGCCGGGTGTGGTGGCTCACGCCTGTAATCCTAGCACTCTGGGAGGTGGAGGCAGGAGGATCACTCAAGGTCAGGAGTTCGAAACCAACCTGAGCAAGAGCGAGACCCCTTCTCTACTAAAAATAGAAAGAAATTAATTGGCCAACTAAAAATATATAGAAAAAATTAGCCGGGCGTGGTGGTGCATGCCTGTAGCGCCAGCTAGTTGGGAGGCTGAGGCAGAAGGATCGCTTGAGCCCAGGAGTTTGAGGTTGCTGTGAGCTAGGCTGACACCCAGGCAACAGAGTGAGACTGTGTCTCAAAAAAAAAAAAAAAAAATCAATGGCAAGTTCCATAACGACCCTTTATACCAACACAAGAGTGAATGAGCCAACTTTCTAAAAAAAATGTACACTACCAAAACTGCCAGAAGAAATTTAAAAAAAGAGTTAATTTAAAACCATTATAATCACTTAATTGATAGTCAAGACTCTCCCCACAAAATGGACACAAAACCAGATAGTTTTAGGTACCAGTTTTACCAAACCTCCAAAAAATAGGTAACATCTCTCTTGGACATGCTTTCAAAAATTGAGGAATGTGGGGGGGTCCTAACTCACCAAAGTCAGAGAGAGAGAATATAAGAAAAAAAAAGATGGGCCAATTTCATTATAAGCATGGATGTAAGACTTCTAAAATATTAACAAATTAACAAATATTATATATTTCTATAAAATATATAACATTTAATGTTCAAAGTATACAGATGAATATTTCGTAATTGACACACTTAAGTTGTTTTCACCACCAAAGTTGCATAATGATAAAAATATTGCCAAATATCTGTTTTCAAATTTCTGTCTTGATAGCAGGAATTATTTTCCAAAACAATCATTTTCTCACTTCTTATTAAAAATGTGTCTTTTACATTGGGACAGATTAAGGGTGTGTGTTTAAATACTGCTAAGCAGGCATTTTTCATTACAGAAAAGGTCAGAAATTTGGAACAGCTGTTTTTTTGTACAAGAAAAACATGTACTCATCTTCAAATTTTCCAACTTTTTAAAGGACTTTTTTACCATGAGGCATCCAGCAAATCTCTTTATGGGACACGGGATTTTCACGTCGATTCCCTATTTTAGTACAATATGACTCAATATCTGGTCCAGTGATAAATTCTTAAGGTATATTTTGGAGTGTTAGATTTATAGAGGCTTTTCTTGAAGTGTTTCTAGACACAGAAATGTATTATGTTAATTCAAACTAATTTGAATGCCAATGACAACATTCATTATGACAGATATAACATACAGCAATAACTGTACGGTGACATTTTAAATAGTAAAGCTAAATAAAGTACAACTTAAAGAAATTGCCTTTTTGAAGTTTCTGTTTCTAGCTCAGTGCTAGTTGAAGCACCATGGCTTTTATAAGCAGTAACAGATATTTCAACTGCTATAACATCAAGCCCTCAAAAGACTTTTTAGAAGAAACATCTTTTTCTATTTTAACAGTGGAGCTAAACTCTGTAAACGCATGTTATACATTAGAATGTCAATTACTTTTATTTGCATTCATTAGTACTGGTATTGCAAACAATTTGTCCCAGTGGAAGAAAAGAAGAGACTGGAGTCCTTCAATAACCCCTCTCATTAATTCTTTGTGCAAACAAACTCTAGTTTGGTATAAAGCAAGATAACCTAATGGATGTTTTGTAGAGGATGTGCAGCCACTTTGTTTACCAGTTAAATTTTATCAAATAAGATGGACCAAGAAAAGCCAAGAAAAGTTTGCAGCTCTATAAATCTCAAGCTATATTTCGAACATTTCTGAAACACCCAATCTGCCGACTTCAGCTTTGAATAGATTTATAAGAGTCAAAGGTCACAGTTCTTGCAAACAGAGGAAACAGCACATAGAGTTTTTGTTTATTTTCTGTCTCTTTAAAAAATCAAATATGGCCATCAAAGACATAAAACACCAATAATCAACTACTGGTAGCAGAAGTAGAGCCCGTGGCTGTTTTTGTCTCCTTGGTTACCACAAAGGTGTAACAAAGGCAGATGCAGAACTTTCAGGTTTTCTCTGTCTTGTTTTAACCAACATTTTACTAAATTTGTTTTAAATAATAGAGAAATTCCAAGAAACATCTGCAAAGAGAAGGCAAATTAGCTTAATTGTTCATGAACAATTGTTCATGAACTTAAAGAACATGGACAAAATCGGATTCAGTTTGGTACAGCAGAAAGATTTCTTCGAGTTCAGGTTGGAGAGCATCAGTTTTAGTTCTAGAATTTCTATTTATTTGGTCTTGGAACTTTGGACAAGTTATGCTTGTCCTTCCTCATCTATAAAATAATTGATAATCTCTGCCTCATCACTGAGATGAATATGGTGATCATTAATAAGGAAACGTTTTCTATTTCACTTTTTTAAAGTTAAAGAATAATACAAATTTAAGGTATCACGATGATATTTTGTAGCTATGCATGCTTCCATTCTCAGAATTGCCTTACATAGATCCATGCTCTGGGATCACTTACCTGCTTTGGCTGGGTGAGATGGGGCAAACCTAGGACAGTGTGGCATCAAGATGAGCTACTATTATTGTATTAGCAATATTTATCAGAATTAATTTTCCATTTTCTTTAAGTTTCATTTTAGAAGATCCTATACCAATGGTGGCAGTGACTTTCTATGGTGGATGTATTTATGCTGGCACTTGTACTGCTACTAAGCATTTAGCTTTTCAAGTGAATCCAAAGTAGAAAATGAAAGATGATCTTTGTTCCATACCCATAATCAATATAAATAGTTCAACCTGTCTGGATTTAAAAAATAATTGATTTTGCTTTTAACTTTAAATTCGAAGTCCATTGAGAAACATTGTCTCTAATTTTTCCTAGTAAATTATTGATTTAAAACATTGCTTATGAGTAATATTAATATATAACTAAATTTTTCATGTATTACAGGAGGAGTAATTGATATAGATAAATTTTTTAAAGTCAGAATATTAGTATATGGCAAAGCTTCTGTTAAGAGTGAATGCAACTTTTGGTTTTAGAAGATTCTCATGGAAATGTCCTTTTTCTTTAAATAGTCTCTCATTGCCCTTTTCTCTTTTAAAATGATGCCTATAAAAGCTTTCTGTTATTAGGAGCCTTAATTAGGAGATCTTAAGTGCCTTTAGTCTATTTTCTTTGAATTGTCTCGATTGCCAACCAGCCTGGAGGATAGAGGTTCAGGAAGACTGGACTCTGATTGCAAACTGTCCCAGGCTGCAAAAATCCTGCTCACCCTGTTGAGAGATATGAACTGCCCTAGGACTGAGGTCCTCTAGCCGGTTTCTAAGGCTGTAGCCAAATGTTTAACACAGTGAGTGAGTTCTGGAATGACTTTAATCTTTTTGAACTAGAATTTTCCCAGGGTTAGACAAGCTGTCATGCTGAAATACATAGCACAAAGTCCATTGGTGATTACTTTCTCTAAAATTATCTCCTACATTGTTTTCATTAGATAACATCCCTATCACAGCCTGATTATGGACCACCTCAGTGAGTATTGTCTCTTGCCATGATCTTCTTGATAACATCTTAATATACATCAATGCCCTTTGGTTTCTGCAGCTTGAGGAGTAAATGTGTTCATGTAACACTGAGTTTAGCACTTCACGGAATTTAAATAATATAATGGAAGCAGCCATCAACTTATCCTCTTAGGCCATTGAGAGAATGAATAGATGCTAATTTTGGGAAAAGCCCAGAGTTTCTCAAAATTAACGAGCTTATACAAATGAAGGACCAGCAAAGGTGAGGACTACTCTGTTCATGAAAAACCGCTAGTTTGTTACTGAGATACTTTCATCCTAGGGAGCTGGTCTTCCTAAAAGGAGTGTTGGTTCTCCCAAAGCCAAAGGTAGTTCTGACTGGTGAGGATTTACTTCTGGACTCAGAGGATATGCCACAAAATTAAGGGAATTCTAGTTTCTGATGGGGAAAACCAGCTTTTCATGTGGTCTACAAAAATTTTTGTTTTATGTCCTTAAGAATACAGAGCGGAATAAGAGTATTATAATTATTTATGCATGTGTTTTTTCTTCCACTAGAGTCTAAACTCCTCAGGGATACAGACCATCTATTATTTGTCTTTTAAAGTTTCTAGTTTCATTATGTCATCAAATATACATACAGAATTGAATATTTGTCACAAAAAAGTATGAATTCCTTTCTTTAAATCTAGAAATAATTTCTAAGAGGAAACTATCATAATAATTCCTCCTTCAAATGTGTAGTTGTAGACAGTTTGTTAAGTAAAATAGCATTTTCTTAGCAGTGACAGGTATGACTTTTGTCTTTTGAGACTGTCTTGAATAGTACTATTTATAATATGAGCGCTGAAATCCGTAATTGTCCAAACCAAGAATTCAAGAATAAATTACTTGATTTAGAAAGATTCAAAAGAGTACATGCTTCAGAGTCTCTGGAACTGAGGCCAACTTTGGAATTGCATTTTATTTTACATGGTAATCTTCACTGCCTTGGTTTTTAGTAAGCATTCAATGCATGAGAGTAATTATTGGGTACCGGTCACTGCTTTGCATAGATCTTTTTGTTTATTCTGTGTGGTAGATACAGTTTTACTCCTAGTACTGTGGGTGGGGGATCTTTGAGGGATTAAGTAATGAGCCCCAGGCAATATAGGTGCTAAGAGGTCCGCGGATGGTTGTCCCTCTCAATCCACTCTCCATAAACAATGCTCCGCCTCCCTTTCTACCCCTGGCACTTCTCTCATCACTCCCTGTACCCGCTTCCCCAATTTATTGACCTCAGATGTTATTCTGCCTTGTTGCAGAGTGGAGTGAAGGTCTTAGGAGATCTTGGTATACACGGAGTGCACCAGAGGTTATCATAGTGCACTGTGTTTATTGCTTCACTCAGCCAGAGGTTTCTGACAGTTTTCAGGACCAGGAGGCCTGCTCTCAACACAGGAGCCAGTGTCAACATTCTACAAAGGGACCACACCCGAGGAGGCTTTTCTGTCTATTTAAGTGACCTTGTTCATGGTTCTGGGCCACTAACAATCCTCCTCGTGAATCAAATATTAAATTTCCCTTTCTGAAACTTCCTGTAGGCTTGTTTGAAGATTTTTTTCTCCCTGTGTTTCATGGGGTGATAAAGATTTTAAGCTCTTCAAAGACAAAGCAGGTATGTACTTTGTACATGACATTGTCATCATAGTTATATTTGCCATGTTAATTATAATTTTTTTGTAACACATTGACTGCCACACTAGAAAAAAACATTTTTTCCCTTGGGGCCACGGTGTTTGATTACAACAGAATGATCCTTTCTAATTTGTTATTTTTTTATCATTTTCTGTATATGAGTTACATGCAACACTGTCCATGTTTTTAGAATTAAATCGTCAATATTAATTGTAACAGTAAGAACATCAACAAGTAAGATTTTCATGAACCGAGAGTTTTGCTTCATAAGGCCCTGGGCTCAAAACTAGCCTGAGTTAAATACAACTCACATGGCAGTCAGTGTATTAAAGAATAAGTTACCACTGCACTTCTTCCCCTACCTGCCAATTATCAGAGGACAAGAGAGTGCTTAGGCTTATTCTATATAACAGGATGCTGATCAGAAATTAGCTTTCTGATACACTATGAAAGACGTGGTAGGCTAAATCAGATTAAACGAAGATCTTTCCTTCCTGGTTCTACTATTGCGTGAATATCAATCAGTAAATATTTTTGGGTACTGACCAAGTACCCCTGCTTTGAAGAATACAAAAAATAAGTGACAAGATCCATGCACACAAGGAACTTGTTAATAAGAAAAGATCCTAACAAATTCTGGATCATCAAAATCTGCTTGAAGGCACATTTATTGCTTTTGCAACTGAATATGAAAAGATGACAGGAAATAATAGATGGTTGAAATTTGCAATAAGAGTGGTGATATTTGAAAGACAAACACTTGGAATATTTTTACTTTGGTGCCTCTACAAAACGCTGAAGGGTCTAGCAGATTTGCAAAAATCAAATCTGAAATTTGGTTCTCAGTGCGTGGACCGCATGGTCTGAGGATCAAAGATAATTAATAGAAATTAATCTTAAACTTGCTGACACCGATTTCCAAAGAGGCTGCTGACATGAGTTGGTGCTATGCAAGACAAAGTTGACATGTAGTAAAACTGAAGTTAATTCTACCTGCCAAAACATTAGAAAATATGCCTATCAAATAGAAATAATCACTAAGTGTGTGCACAAAAACACCCACAATGAATTCTTACAGAGTGGAAGCAGACTAAAAAATCAAAATTTCGTTAAGTGTCCCTCAAAAAGTACTGGTTGGATACAGATGAAACTGTTTTGCATGTTTCCCTTCGTAAGTAGTTAATTTGGAGATTTATCTACCTCATTGTGTAACTTGATTTTATATTTCACATATAAGACGGTGGATCAACTTATCTGTATTACAACAATGTTTGTTAACATTTTCAAATGTTTCAAATTCATAATATGCACTTTCACTTTCACTTAATTCATAATTGCAGTTTTACTACTTTATTGTAGTGTTTTATTCCTAATATAATGTGCTTCTATATTAGAGGGTGGTATGGTAACGCAAATGCTGTTAGGCATATAAACTGATGGCATAATTTGCCCTTGACCTTGTAGCGTGGTGGTTGCTAGGACACTGGGGAGAGGACGTTTTTTTTGGCCACTTGGGAGACGACCAAAGGCATTAATTTTAAAACTAGACTGGAGTAATTACCATTACATTTATGTTAGAGGTTAACATTTGTGTTATTTCCTCTTACTGCCTGGCTTTACAGAATGTTATGCCCTACTGTTTTTATTAAATCCAGGTAATAGAGGAAATAACAGTGTTATTAACCTCTAACACTGATGAAAAATTACTCTTAAGTGAAACCTGGTTTAAAATCAGAGCAGTTGTGCTAGTGCTCGAGCTGCTTCCCCGGCCAAGCACAGTAAGGCTTTGTGTACTCATTGTGCCCATATTCATTATGATAAAAGTCAAAACAAAGTATAACGTGAAATAAGTCTCTGGGGAAAGAGGGATTAGATTTTAGTACACACTGTATTCTTACTAATAAATGTTTTAGGTTTCCATGACATTACACAAATAAATATTGATCAAAAAAGTACTACTTTTCTGTGATTGAGAAAGGAATTTGTTTGATAACTTGATTATTTTCGCAGGAAAGCACTTAGAAAGTTAAAACATAATAACTGACCCCATCAGAACTCTCCAGTCAGATGTTTCCAAACACAACTATTTTTAAGCTGGGGATTACTGTAGAAAATTCCCTTTTCTATTCTTGTTTGTATTTAAGGCAACAATTTTTAAACGTGATTTTTGGTATTTAAGTAGAGCTTGCCTCTCTAGTTGTGTAATAGATATACATGGCTTTATAGGGATGTTTATTCTAATTAAGACTACAAAATCTCAAGTTATTTTATAATTTTACACAAGTTTGGAAACGTACACCTACTGAATAAAGTTAGGATAACAATTTATTGTAGGAAAGTATTCTTTGCAGAAGAGTTTGCTATCATAGCCTATTAAATAAACAGCTTAAATAATGCTAAATGTACTTTATATGTTTTATAAGTATTTTATTTAAATTTAATATAAAGCAACATGTCTCTATTAAACAATGCATATGTGTATAAAGCGACTTTAAAAGTTTTTTGACTGTTTTATTTTTAAGTAAATCTTTCTAACATTTATTAGTGAATTGACAAATTATTTGAAGGTAATTTTTCTCTTGTGGAATAAAATATACCTCTTAATTATAAGCATATTGTTTTCTAAATTGTTCAATGTATTTGTCATGAGTTTGAAAATAATGAAGTATTAAGAGATTTCCTTTTAATCTACTATTATTTTAAATATAGAATCAATATAATTGATTCAAACAAATAACGTTAGAAGAGAAAATTGTATTTTATGTAAATATTCAAAGGATTATGTTGGGAAACATTAATATATTTAAGAGCTTTGATGTGAATTAAATGAAACAATATATAGGAAAGTGTTTCATAATTATGTGAACATTAAATATTATATAATAATATTATTCCTTAACTTTACAGTGGTTGAGTTAAAAAAGACAAAAAAATAATATTATTCTTATGACTTATAGTGGGAAATACATATAAACTTCATAATATTCATAGTATTTCTATAGTATATGTTGTCTAATAGAAAATAAGAAAGAAAAGGAAGCACTGTACTTCTTAATCTTTAGGTAAATATACATTCCAGTTGCATGAAGAGTCCTATGTACAGGCTCAACAATCCGTTTACTTTTTAAATTAACAACCACTTCAATGGTTAATTGAGTATTTCCAAGCCAATAAATTACCCTTCAGCATAACTGACTGGGAGCTTAGTTAGTATCCAGAACAAGCCTGCCATTAATGAACTCATTCTTCGACAAAAGAAAAAGGAAGCATCAAATCTGAACTCTGGATGTGTTCGGTTCCCTTATTCTAAACACATTAGTACACTGTATTTTCCCACTTAGAGAAGCTTTTGTACACTGAGCATGTGGCTGTTTAAATGCCCCAGCGGGACATCCAGAGGCTGCAAAAAAGGGAAAAATTATTTGGAACAATTTGCTTTCGTTCAAGGGCAACGTGAGGCATTTTACAGCTGGTTTATTGCTATTCTTGTGCTGTTTAAGCTGTCTTTCATGTCAAAAGTCCTTTCCTGCTTACAGATCATCAGGAAGCATTCTGCTGCGTGCTGTTTGCCTAAGTTCCTCCAGGGCTCTGGGCCTTTGATCAAGGATACCATTTGCAGTCTGGTTAAAAATAGGAGGCTGCTGAGATAAGCCTGGGCCCGACAGCAAGGAAGCAAGGAAAGGGCCCTTTCCTTTTTTTTTTTTTTTTTTTTTTTTAACTTTGTTGTTTTGCTTGTTAGCATGGGAACACATTGTCACAGCACAGAGAAATAATGTTTAGGAATTAGAGCATGCTTAGAGGTGTAAAAAGTTTAAATGTGAAAAAAGTTTATTAAAGAATTTAACTTTTTGAAACCAGGCTTATCATTTTAGTAAGTTAAAGTTTTAAGAAAAGTGAGTACATTACTTTCTTTGAGTATAACACAGGCAATACTTGCTTCCGTACATTTAAGATACACTACTTGTTGCTTGCCAAGCTTCTACTCCTGAAGATGGCTTTTCAACCAAGGGCATCTTTTTTTAGTGGAAAAAAATTATGGTGATAATTGTTGTTAGCAAATCTAAAATAAAAGAGCAAATCTAAAATAAAATATTAAAATTCCAATTAGATTACAATCATTGTAAGGATAAAGCCAGAATAAAAATGACTCATTTTTATTATTTCTATTGCTTATCATTTATCAATGCTTTCTTAAATTTGCCTACTTATTAAAAACAAAAGCATGAGGGCTTATTATAGGTGATTTTTTTTTAATCCTAGTTTCTCTAAAGTTTTAATTCACATGATTGCATCAATCTTATGATGTAGAAAGATGGTGACTTTCATTATTGTTTGCTTAAGAAACAAATCGAACAAGCATGAAATTAGAAACTTAATTGGAAATGAAATGTGCTCTAGATGGTAAAAGTACAATAAGTTTGGATACTAGAATATCAACGTGATACTTAGTGTAGAATATTTAATATGAAATAAAATGTTCAGAAAGTGGTCTTGGGGGGTTAATGAATTTCTCTGCCAGCAGGCAGGACTATTTGTTTCTTAATTTACCCAAATAAAGATTGTGCGAAGCCAAATCCTCTAATGTAGAGCACTATCAAAGAAGAGTGCCATCAAAGAGGCTAAAAACACACTAATTGGAATGCCACATCCATTCTTGGAAGATTGAGAGTCTGCATTTATTTTGGAGGGACAGAGAAGAATTAGTCAAAGGAGGAATTTGGAGAATGGAGAGTGGGGTTTAAGACAGAGGAATCAGTTTACGTGCTTTTCAGCATAAAAGAGTTTGGAGAGAGAATTCCTGAAGCTTCAGTGGATGCGGTTATGCTGGGCTGGAGCACCTGGTGATGAGAAGTGTGTGTGGGGAGTGGGGTGAGCTGGGCTGAGCCCACCGGAAGTGGAGGTTAGGGTGCAGTTGCAGAGCTAGGCTGGGGTCCGATCATAGAACATGTGTGCTGTGCGCATTGAGTTGTATTACTTGCAATGTTTTTTCTTTAATTGTAGTGTACTAGCTTGTGCTGTTGGGTTTACTATATTAATTCGTATTTTTAAAAACTCCTATTTGCCTAACTTTGAAAATAATGCTTATAAAACAGGAAAACTTGTAAGTTGTTCTTGTGTTTGTGTTTAAACATTACTGAGTTCAATAGCTTACATTCCAGCAGATACAATACCGTGGCTTAGACCACGTTTTATGTTACAGTTTTACTTACAATATATGTTCCAATTCATGTCTTCAGAATGGAGACAATTCTCTCTGGAAGGGGACCCTTCATCCTAAAAGTTTAGCTGAGAGGCTTTTTGAGCTGGGTGTTGCATTTACTGCTGCTTTGAGTACCTTGACCTGCAGTATAGAAAACCTTGTCATGCTGCAATACCCTAAAAGGGGCATCTTATATCTCTATCTCAAAATGGTAGTGGAGTTGTTACATATACCAGGGGAAAGAATCAGGATTTCACTGAAAAGATGGAATATACATTTTGCACTGAGGTCTGGAAAGTCATCTTGCTAAGTTATTAAAAGACCAGAGGAGGAATCAGTGCCATTTTTGTAATTCTCTTTTCCGATGTATTCTGGTAAGGTCATTTGCTCCCGAGCCTCAGAAGGAGGCTTGTAATGAATGAATGTGCCCAATCATCATGATTTGGAAATTTATTTATTAATTTTAAAATTGTTATTGTTCAGGCACTAACATTGGGGTAACCAAATTTACCTTTCTTTTATTGAGTGGATTGTTCTAAATTTGCTAGTTTTATGAGTCTTGTAATGAAAATTATTAAAAAATGAGTACTAAGGTCAACTTAAAAAAAACTACCTGTGTTGCTCAGATGTTTTTCATCTACTTGTCTAGCAAATAGCTTTTATGTATATTTGAATCTGCTTTTAACTTTTTTTTGGTGGGGGACATGGTCTTGCTCTGTTGCCTAGGCTTGAGTGCAGTGGTGGGATCACAGTTCAGTGCAACCTGGAACTCCTCGGCTCAAGCGATCCTCCTGCCTCAGCCCCCCAAGTAGCTGGGACTACATGTGCGTGTCACTCTGCTTGGCGAATTTTTCTTACTTTTTATAGAGGTGGGGTCTTGCTATGTTGCCCAGGCTATTCTCAAATTCTTAGTCTTAAGTGATCCTCTGTGCGACTGCGTGTCCGGTGGGGCATGCGCCATGGGCGCGGCCGTGTCATTCACTCCAACCTCTCATTAAATTCACTGTAATGAAGAACGAGAGAGCTGCCCGCTCTCTTAAAAAGAAAGCAGGGCAAAGAACTTAAAAATTAAAGCAACACTCAGTGTATCTTTAAATGTATTTACCTTGACTTTTATAGAATAATTATCTAAATACACTAGGACTATCAACTGGTGTAGCTACTATGTAATATCTCCTACAAAGGCAAAAATATATTTATTGCTTATTTTAAAGCTTTTTAAGTGTCATATGTATAATTTAACTTAATGGAATAGCTTTTTCCCTTCTCATCTTAAAACATCCACTGATCATCTCATTCATGGCAGTAGTCATTGTTTAAACGAACATAAAAACAAACATGCTCATAACTGCACAGTTTTCTTAAGTGTCTGTTTCATTATTGGTGGGTAGCACATTTAACAGTTAAATACATATAAATAACGGATAGTGGACTGTGTGACTGCAGCACTGGTAACTATGTAGATAACCAATTCAACCAGAAACCAGCTAACAGGTAATTGTCTAAATATTTAGAACACAGCTCCTGTTTAGCTCATCTTTTGTTTTGAGGACTGTCTTGGAGAAGAAAAGCTGGCTGTTCACAATGGAAATGTATTAAGACCAAATCTTCTGATATCCATTCCCAGAGACTTCTTTCAGCTACAGTAAGCCTCTAGTTCCAAGGCAAACCCAAGTTTGTGGCCTCCAACATCAACGTTCTTCCTGTCCATCACTGTAGAGGGTGCAAGCTTCCCATGAGTCCTCCGACTCTGAGTGTAGTCCACTCCCATCGAACTAGAGCTGTTGGCTTTTGTATATACCAGTTCATTAGAAAGGATGAACAGCCAGATGGAGAGATAGGGTGAGGTCCAGAAGGGTCCTGAGCACAGGAGTTTCCATCTCTGTGGAGTTGGGGAGGAGGGCGCCACCTTCCCAGCACATGGATATGTTCCTGTTCATCTTGCAGGAAACCCTGAGAAGCCCAAATATTTCTAATAAGAAGCTCTACACAGTAGTTATGGCAGAGGCTATAGGAAAGTGATCTCCCATGTAAAAGATGAAGAACTTTCATGCTGGAAAGGGTGAATCTCCCAGATGTTTGAGTTAGAGCTTCATGGACTTTTATGAAGATGGTCCTGAGACCGAGAACGCTAGAGCTAGTCACACTATCAAGGATAGGAAAACTTCTTGTAGACTTCTAGATACAGAACCTTGTGTGACTTCGAGGGGAAGGCCCAGGACTTAAAATACCAAGGTTTACAAGTACACAATCCCTAGGAATTGTAGCACTTGAGATGGTTTTCCGAGGGAAAAGTTCTTTGTGACATTCTCTGGGAGCCAGATCTCACTAAAAACAAAAACACATCAATCCCCAAAATCTCCAGTGAATCTCAATCTTGGGGGAAGAATATTATGCAGACAGCTTTTCCCAGTGGGAAAGAAAGATACACAGAAGCTCCTACGTCAAGAGCAATTTCTTTGAAATAGCTATGCAAGAAAAGAGAAACTTTTTGGTTTTGGTAAATTTAGGAGACTTTACAATTATAAATCATAAGTTGCCATTACTAGTCAGAGATCCTATGAATAAAACTGCTGTAAATACTCAATGTATAAAATTCCTAGACATTAGGCATCCACAGATATTGGAGAGCTCATATATGAGAGAAACCTTATAAATGTGAAGAGAAAAAGCTTAGGGCAGAGCACAGATATTTGAAATCATCCCAGAGGACCCAGAGAAGAAACCCTACACCTGTGATGGATTATAATAAAGACCTCAAAGTTGAAGTACAGATAGTCTTATTTGATACATAGTGAAACACTGAGTTGCTATATGGCTTAGAAAAAGGCTCTGTTATATTAACATGAGAGAGGGTGTCCTTCGTGAGGGGAGTGACCAACAATAGATTGGTGGAAACGAGGGAGCTGTAGGTTGGCAGTATCTATCAGAGAGAGCACGGGGTATAAGAGAGGATGCTTGGACCCAGGGAATATCACACACATGGAAATAGATGCTTATTGCCAATAGTATGAAAATCATAAAACTAAGTCAGTTAAATCTAGTTCTGTTTAACCCATTATCTTCAGATTATAGTTTGACTTCTATGAACCTGCTATGAAAAAAGAAAATCTGCAGAAGACATGAATATCTAATCTTTTTGGCAGCGTTATGTCTTATTATATGTCAATACAGTAAGAAGTGTAGATTATACAGTCTTGTGAATTACATTAGGGTGAGGTTTTTAATCTGTAGTTCAGAAAAATTTTGACATTGGCATGATCATTGCACCCAACACTAGACCCAGGATTCTGATGATTCTCCCCCAGTGAAACTTCATCTAGGACACATTTATACAAGTTGGAACATGTTGCCCCTTCCTCTGAGCAGACATAGCCTTGCACCAGGGCTTCTGGCTTGGTGAGCGGAGGATGGATTGGATCTTACCTCCTATTTTTCCCTTGTTTGGTGCCCTTGTTCAGTGAACTGCTTGTGCAACCACATCAGTGGCCCCGATTGTACCAATTTTCCTGGCGGTTGGCAATCCCAATGCCATTCTACCTGGTTTTGTTTGTATTTTTTGAAAGCATACTCCATGTATCTTTTGAATTCATATTCAACATACTAAAGTCACAAATTAGGGGTGGTTATTTTCATTTTGGAAGTTTATTTGCTTTACAAAAGGGTGCAAAATGATTTATTTAAATAATAATTTCTCCCATGGCTTAATTTGTGAAAGTTTAAGAATTTACCTAATAGTTAAAATATATCTCACTCTTAAAATTTTTTGTTTATAAGTCTTACAAAAAATTATATAGATGATCAATCTTTGCCTCTTCACTATCTCTTCTAATCAGAATGACTACAATATGGAATGTCTACTCTTTTTCCCCCTTAGATTAAGGAAGTTTTAGACACACATACACACAAATATTTATATCAGATTGTACCATTGTTCTTAATTATTTATTTCCTCCTTACCCCTGAGAAGATAATGCATCCTTATCCCATTGATTTGAGGCTTGGCCATGTGACTTGCTTAAGCCAAGAGACATGCCACATCTGAGCAGAAGTTCTTTCCCTCTGGCCTCTACCCTGAAAGCAGCGTGTATGAGGTGGGTCCTACTCTTTCAGCATGGATCCTGGAACACGATGGCAGATGGGGCAGATGCTGCTGACTCGCAGCCTGCAGTGGAGCCATAGCCAGCAGTTCTTATGGAACGGGAGCAGGAACAAACTGCTTGTCATTCTTAGTGCTAACATGTTGGAGTTATTTGTTACTGTAGCAAAAACAATCTCACAACTTTTTAATAGTACTACCATAACAACTGTTGTTATAATGTCTACAGAAATTATTGCTACCTTACATTTTACACTGTTAAAGATTGCAAGGTGCTGTCACATAGACTCTTACTGGAGACTCACAGCTACATCAAAAGTAGGTAAATAAACTGAAGTAAGAAGCGAGTAAGAGAAGTTAATGAATTCTCCAAGGTCAAAGTGCTAATAAGTGAAAGGTCAGAGTATAAACTCAAGTTTTCTTATTTCAAGTGGTCATTTTGTCAGGGCCTTAGTTTACTAGTCTCCAATATACTTTACAAACTTCTCAAGGCTTCTTAGGCATTGCGCATCATCTCAATTGTCCATCACTTCACCTCATTGTGACTCGGTCTATATAGCTACTTTATCCATACCAATTTCCAGCAGGCTCAGGGGAAAGTTTGTAATCTTTAACATATTCTACACAATTCTGAATTGTCTGAGTCCTGCACATTCCTCCACAGCCTCAAATTCCTCCTTAGTTGCCTCCTGGATTGCTCTCTGGCCTCCAGCTAGAGAAACAGGAAGTGTCCTGCCTTAGGACGGAAACAGGATGTATCCTGCACAAGGGAGAAACAGGAAGTGTGCTTGCCCCAGCAGAGAAACAGGAAGTGTGCCAGCCTTAGGAGAGAAACAGGAAGTGTCCCACACAGGGGAAAAGAGGAAGTGAGCCTGCCTCAGGAAAGAAACAGGAAGTGTCCTGTGCAAGGGAGAAAGAGGAAGTGTCTGGCATAGGGGGAAATAGGAAGTGTCCTGCACAGGGAGGAAATAGGCAACTCTCTCTTGCCTCAGGAGAGAAATAGGAAGTTTCCTGCACAGGGGAGAAACAGGAAGTGTCCTGGCAGGGAGGAAACAGAAAGTGTCCTGCACAGAGGAGAAACAGGAAATGTCTTGCACAGGGGAGAAACAGGAAGTGTCTTGCACAGGGAGGAAACAGCAAGTGTGCCTGCCTCAGCAGAGAAAGAGGAAGTGTCCTGCACAGGGGAGAAAGAGGAAGTGTGCCTGCCTTAGGAGAGAAGAAGTGTTCTGCACAGCAGAAAACAGGAAGTGAGCCTGACTCAGGAGAGAAACAGGAAACTTTCTTTCAAAGTCCAGGGAGGGGTCATGCTTCCTTCAACCACAGGTTTTGACAAGGGTTTGATTAGGTTTGACAAGGGGAGGGATCTGTTTGTTGCATGAATTGGACACAGTAATAAGGTGGAAATTTGGTGTGAAGAGGTCCAGAGGTCATTTGTGGCCATTGTAACATCACCTAATAATCAGTGAGATAATAGAAAGCATCCCTACTGGATGTGTCTACACAAGGCTCATCAAGAACTCATATACCTTTAGTGGCTCAAGTCTACAAACTTTCTTTCCTGTTTTCACAAAAGTTTTGTTTATAGAGTTGACCATCAACATCCACAAAGTTTAGAGGTTTGCATATATTTTAATAACCCTATCATTTCAGTAAGACTTGATTTCTAGAACTCTTTATCTGCAGGTTTTATTCTTTTTTCTTTTTCTCTGCTTGAATAAATACCAATTTTAGGCCAAGTAGAACAGAGGATGAAGTGTATCCCATAAATCTACGGATGGCATAATGGCAGGCCTTGTTTATGGAGCGCTTACTCCCTTCTAGTATTATTGTTTACTCAAGAGGACAGCCTGGCTTACTCATGTCTCTTCTCTATTTTCATATACCCCTTTCCCTTGCCTATACTTTTAGTTTTAGTATGGAACTGTTAAGAATTTTGACTCTCTTTCACTGGGCTGCTTCCTAATCTTATTTCATAGACAGCAACATAAGATTTCTACTAAAAGACAAAAACAAATTTAAAAAAACTTCTTCCAGGTTATCTGATAAAGTTAAGTATGTGGGGGAGGTGGTCTATTGGGCTTAGGCCTTTGAGAATGTAGGTTGGTTTATGATGATAAAACAGGAGAAGTGGTGTGAGAATAGTAAAAAGTAGCAATTTTTTGCCTAGAGTAGACTCAGGTTAAATGTAAGGATCAACTTTGAGAAGGATGGGGATGGCATGAGTTCAGTAATGAGCCACATAACGATGTTTTGGTCAATGATGGACTAAATATGTGACAGTGGTCCCGTAACATTATAATGGAGCTGAAAAATTCCTATCACCTGGTGGCAGAAGAGCCATGGTTATGTCATAGCATAACACGTTACTTTTTCTATGTTTAGATATACAAATACCATTATGTTACAATTGCCTACAGTTTTCAGGACAGTAACATCTTAGGTTTGTAGGTGAGGAGCCATAGGCTATACCGTATAGCCTAGGTGTGTAGTAGGCTAGACCATCTAGGTTTGTGTCAGTACACTCTATGCTGTTCTCACAAGATGAAATTGCCTAAGACACGTTTCTCAGAACGTATCTCCATTGTTAAGTGGAGCGTGACTGTGTTGATGTGATAGAGAGCAATAGACCATGAACAGGAGCACCTGAGTGATAGGCTAGCCTGGGAAACAGCTCAGTGTGAGTTACAGGGAAAGATAAGACGTCGTGGCAGTGCTGGGGTGATGGCATCAGGATGTACTTGAGTCCCAATATACACATTTAAATCTCCTGAGCTGATTCCTGCATTTTTAAAAAAAAATTCAGAATATTACAGGGGTACAAACGCTTTGGTTACATATATAGTCTTTGCACCACTACAGTCAGAGCTATAAGCGTGCCAATCCCCCAGACAGTGAGCACTACTCACATTAGGTTCCTCCATTTTAATCCAGAGTAAACCCAAGTCATCCCTGACATGGGTTCCTGTTTTTGGCCCACATCCCATAAGTTCCTTAATTTTCTAAAGATCTTCACTTTTTTAGAAGCTTAAGGGCTATTTAAGAAGAAACATTTTTCTATTAAAAATGACACACATACCTCCTTCCTTTCCGTGACATCTACAGAGGATTACTTCTAGTTAGCTGAATATAGTTCAGAAACAATCCTACTGCTGCCAAAATGGGTGATGGCCCAGGTTTAGTAATATAAAATCATAAGACAAGCTAGTGTTTGCTGTCACTGCCATTAGTTCAAGTAAAAACTTCTATTTGTTTTAAGACTGAACCCACATAGTAACAAAAGGTGATTCTGTGACACATTCTGTCACTAAGTAGGTAATGTCCCTTTTTTGTCTTCCTTTTGCTTGGCTATGCATAGTTTAGGATCTGCTGGCAGAGGTCTACTACATACATTCTGAAACTTTTAATTTTTCATCTTATACCTTTGACTTGCTCTGACACTTTCCCTGTTTTATCTTTCCACAATTCTTTATTCCTTTATTCTGTTCTACTTTTCCCTACCATCCTTCTTGGAGGCACTGAGCCCATCTCCTCATCCATCCACATATAATCTACCCATCTTTGCCATCAGTTTTCTGGTCATCCTTAGCCAGGACGTGATAGTACTTCTTTGCAATATATTCTTCATTGTAACATAAAGAGTTATAGCAATTCAATGAAATTATTATATTTTTATTTAGCTAAAAATACTTATAACACCAATATTTTTACATAGGTAGGTCTGTCCTCTGTGATGTTTTTTTTATCATCTATCTGGGGAGTCAGGCAGTTTATCACAGAGATTTTCCCTAAGTCTAAAGACCACAGACTCTAGGCTTTTACATGTAGGAATAATAATAAATATCTTCTATTTATTAATTAAATATAATTAATAAATATATAATATTTATTATATTATTTAAATAAATAAATAATATAATAAATATTATAAATATATAATAAATAATAACAGCCTGATTTATGAATAAGGACAAAAGATGTACCAGGCTACCATTCTTGTATGACGTTCTTGTAAGAGTAGAAGAAAGATAATTTACATAGGACTTTTATCATCATAGGTTCCAGTTGTATCTGCGGTGCCTGTGCCAAGTGGTTTTGTCCCTCTCTTTTTCTATGTAGCTTCTACTGGATTATTCTGATGACCCCTGAAAGTGAGAAAAAAACAATTTTTGTCTATTCCTAGTACTGAAAATGCAGAAAGATTCTAAAGTCTCTCTACTATAGCCTGCTTTTCTCTGTGATATAAAGCAAAGGAATGGGATGATTACTTCATTAATGATAATATGAAATAATGTAACCATATAAAATAATTTTTTATGATCCAGCACTTTCACTTCTGGGTATACACTTAAAAGAAATAAAAGCAGGAACTTAAAGAGATGTTGTATACCCATGTCCATAGTGGCCTTATTTGCAATAGCAAAATGGTGGATGCAACCCAAGTGTCCACTCATTGAGGGTTGAATGGGTAAACAAAATGTCATATGTGTGTACCGTAAAATCAAGGAAGGAGATTCTGACACGTCCCACAACATAGATGAAACTCGAAGCATTATGTGAAATGAAATACGCCCAATCACAAAAGGAGAAATATTGTAATATTCTACTTATATGAGGTACCTAGAGTAATCAAATTCATACTGACAGAAAGTAGATGGTGTTGCTAGAGGCTGGGCCAAGTGGGGAATGGACAGAGTTTCTGTTTTGCAAGGCGAAAAGAGTTCTGTGGTGGTGACGATAGCACAACAATGTGAATGTACTACTTAATGCCACTGAACTGTACATTTAAAAATAGTTAAGATAGTAAAATAATAATTTTAGATTAAACCTCCAACGTATGAAATTAATTGCAAGTTGCCTGCTATGTGCCAGATGTTAAACTAGGTACTCACATACATTATTCTTGATAAATACACTCTCATTTTACAAGTGAGGAAACAGAAGTTCATAGGAGCTAAGGCACTTTCACGAAGTTATGCAGTTAAGCAGCAGAAATGTGATCTGAGTCCAGATCTGTGTAGTCTCTTCATTACTCCACACCACTGTTGCTACTTGTGCAATGAACATATGTGTGCAGACATATACACATGCATTTCTATATTTTTGTCTTGGCATATAATATATATTATTCCTTATCTTTTAATTGTGTTAGTTACTATAAATACAAGTGTTGAGGCTAACCACTAAATATCACGGAGTTGATCCACATAATCACCTTATAGTATGTGGTATGTCCCAATTCTCATTGCTGGATGAATCTGTGAGGAAGAGCTGCCCAAACACAAACAGCTTTGTTGGATGCAGGGAACAGACTGATGGCTTAGGCTTCAGGCTTTGCAATTACAGCTTGGCATTTGAGTTAACAGCAGTTTAAATTTTAAGTTCCACAAAGACTTAAGATCAAGTTCATCATCTGACATTTTTTCTTCCCACATTTTTAGGAAAAGAATGAATTACCTTAAAATGTATCTTGTGAAACTGCTAAAAAATTTTTTCTAAGTGTTTTTTGTCTCTGAAATGAGCTTACTGAATATGTATTCATCACGTAAGAAGAATAGTCTGTCTGGTATAGTTAGAAATTGGGTCCCCCTGGTAAACAAAATTGCTTCAGCCTTGCTGGAGCATGCAACTCCTAAGTAGTGGGCACAGAGACGGTGTAATTGGCCGCCTCCTGGTTGTAAGTATAGGTATGTTAGATGTGGGCCCGAGGGGAGCCTCCATTTTGGGTTGTAGTTTATTATTAGGTGAGGAAATTACTGGACACCTCCAGCTGCCATTAATCAGCCACAGAGTCAGACTGGAGCCAAGGGAGAAGCCTGTGGGTGGATTCTGCCCAGCGCTGTGGAAATACGAGAAGACAGAGACAAATGTTTTCCAGCCTAGCAGCACTAAACTCTGCCCTTCCACAGTCCTTAACATGCGTGTTCAAATTGATTTAGTCCATTTACCCTCTCAACCTAACCATCTATTTTCCTTGAAGACTGACAGTTTTATGTGTTGCTACCATGTTATTATGTGTTGCTGTGCCGCCGGTAGCTATAGTATTTCAGAAACATTGACTTCCAGACATAAAGGATGAATGGGGGTGGGGGGTGTAGAGAAAGGGAGGTGAGGTTGAGTCACTTTAATTCCTTTTTTTATGGGGTGCAGAACACGCCCATCATGGCACCGACTTTCTCCCTCTTGTTTTCTCTTTATTCCTTCTCTGTGTCAGTGATTTCCATGAAAAAACCTTGAATAAAATTTCCCACTTGAGAAGCACATCTGTCAGGTGATGTCAACGCCTGGCTTACTCCCCTTCCTGTTGGGTTGCAAACATGGCATGCTCTCACGGGCCTGGAATGCTGACACGGGCAAGTAGCGAGAGCCAAACACAGGTAGGGTCAAGCTGAAAAAGTTGACGGGGCCCTTCTGTCCTCAGCTTGGCTTCGGAGGGGATGGGAAGGGAAGAATCTGGAAGCCAGTTCATTGTCTTTGCTGCTGTGTAAATTCAGAGAAGGGGGACGGTGGAGGTAAAAGCAAGACCACAAATAGCCTCTCGTCAGCGGCAGGGACATCAGTCAAGACATTCCAAGTACTTGTCCGACTGGAGATGTTTGCCGCAGGATAAGCAGGGATTCGAGCCTGACCCCCACCCTCAGCATTTTTGGAACTGGATGAAAGTGGCTTATCTGAACATGTAAGAATATTTCTGGCACTGAAGGCCAAAGACTAAAACTCAGAGTTTAAAATAAATACTCGGAGAAGGAAAGGAAACAGTGAGGTTAAAGGTTTGATCAGATACGGACCTCTGAGCTCACTGACTTTACCGTACCCTTGTTTTATTCTATCCGGTTTTCGTGCGCTAATCTATGCAACAGCAACCAGAGACACTCTCCTTTTACTCTTCCTGCTTTTGTGTGGAAAGGTAGAAGACGACAACTCCACTGATTTATGTAGACAAATAAAAATAAAACAAGCAAAATAAAATCAAATACGAAGAGTATTTGTTTGAAGAGTGTAACCAGATAGACTTTTCTGTTATTTCCTGTGGAGCAGTCCTGAGTTATGCATAGAATCTGATTCTGTTGAGCAGTCACAATAATTACCTAGCAATACAAAAAGGGTTTAAATGGTACCTTTAGCATGGCTTTACTATTTTGTAATGAAATAGAATCTGAGGGAAGAACACTGGGTGACAAAAACGTGCTTTTATAGATATACAAGCACATAAACATATATACGCATTTTTTAAGAAAAAACGTATTACTCTAGCATAAATTTATGGTTCAGGGTTTTAGTGGCCCAGTGACTTTTCAGGTAGGTGATCTCTGGGCTGCTGTGGTTGCTGGGAGGAGTACATGAGTGGGCTACCGAGGTGGAGTTTGTGTGATTTTCACATCAGCGGCATTTAGATGACAGTCCTTGTTTTCCCTGCAGTTCTCAGGGTTTGCATGGTTGAGTGTTCCTAATCAGAGGTCACCTCGGTGATACGCCAAGTTCCCCTGGAGCAGGGTACCCGTAGGCCCCTAGGGGAATGAAGCATGTGGTTCCTTCAGCCAGACATTCAGTCTCCGTTTGATGACTATGGAATGACTGAGAAAGCCTCGCAGACGTTCACTGGCTTTTCTCTACCCCTGTGCACCAGTGCTGGTGCTGGAAGCTTTGATCCAGCCTTGCCAGGTTGAGCGTGGGCAAATGAATATTGCCCATACTGCTTTCTGCAACAAATGAATTTTTGTAATAGGATCCCATGACAATAGCATTTGATAACACAAACCTTGTTCAGTAAGAAGAGCGGACAGATCACAAAATTACTCTAGGGAATCTTTTCTTCTGACAATGAAGTTTAAAAGTTATTTAAAATCTTTTTTAAAGGGTATGGGAACATATGTCCACAAACTACTTAGTCATTTAAAAAGTTACCTTTAATTTTTGACACTGTAATAGAGAGCAACTTTTAACACTGTTGGGAAGTGGGAGATTGTATGATCATTTGCTCTGAATCCAAAATTGAGATATATGCGTTGTAAAATATTATGAATGTCTTTATTGGAGTCTGAGAACAGACTGTTTAAAATTGAAAATTTTCCAGAAAATTGGAACATGCGATTGCAACTGTAATTGCTTAAGTGATTAATATTTTGGTAGCCTTTAGTCATATTTTGTCTGTATAAATCTTTTCCCTAACAAAGTAAAATAAAAATGAACCAGTAAAAACATTTCTACTCAAATTGTCTAAGGAAATCTCTAAGGAGTCAGAGAGAATCCAGGTAGAGAAAGAACTCATGGTAAAATCGGTTGCTTTAATCTGCCACTTTCTTTGTGCTGCCGTGAAGTTAGCAATGGAATATGGCTTTCTGGTACAGAAACTTAGCTTGAGAATAATCAGCAATGTATGAACAACCTGTAATTAAAGACTTGGAAGTTTTCTTTACTGGCTCTATCTTTTAAATATGCATACCTCTTCAAGTATAAACAAAACCTTTCAGTGGTTATTTTTATTTGAATAAAATTCAGCATTTTATAATTGTTTCTTAAAAATGCAAGTTTTTGTCTACATTAAATAATGATTTTTTTTGGTGTGCCCTTGTTATAAAGTCTTCCTTGAGAAGATTTGAATCCATTAAACATTGTTGTGAGATGGTGGTATAAATGGCCACATGCTAATAAAGAAGAATTTGTATTTCATAGGGACGGATGAAGTGTGATTGGAAAGGCAAACTAAATATTACTCTCAAGTATAAATTGTCAAAGTGAAAAATGTTTATCTCTTTTGTTCTTTCTGCCATATAATATTTATTGAAAGGGTCAGTCTTCTGCCTTTTCTTCTTTCCTATAGTCCTGCAGGACACTATTAGATATAACATATATAGCTGCTGCTTTTGAGCAAAGGAAAATGGCCCCAGTCAGCCTTTATGTTCAGTGAACTCAGAAGGCTGATAATTAAGGCCAGCGGGCTGTGCTCTGAGGCCATAAGGGGGAAACCCTTTTTGTCGGAGAGCAGTGTGCTTCGTCGTGGTAATACGGTAGTAAAGCGTATAAAGAAAGGAAAGGGGATCAGGATAAAGGAGCCACTGAAAAAGAATACACAATCACCTGGATCATTAATTCTTTTTAGCTAAATACTTGTGACTGCAAGAGTTCTATTTAGACTACAAGAGGAGGGAAATGATTTTGGAAGACTTTCAGGGCAGACACCCATTACCAGTTATATCAAACAGTGTCTTCCATAGCATCAACACACTGGAAGAAAACAGATTACTCTCCAGAATTCCAGAAAATACAACTCAGTTAGAATAAGTAGGCAGTGATTTCTTTTAGCTACTTGCTAATCTTCAATCATCCTAGTCCACATACTTCAAAACTGGAGGTGGACGAATATAAGAGCTGGCCACTGTCCTTCCATCTCACCATTGTGTTTAAACTGCAGTGAATTTGATTCTGTATCTGTTTTTATTTTTCATGAGAGCTCACCTGCCTTTCTATTCTGTGTACTTTTTCTCATTGTCCTTTTTTTAAAAATCATTGCAATAAATACAGGCGAAGCTCCTTCCCCAGCAGTGCTTGAATGCCTTGGCAGCCTCCCAGTACAGTAGACAGAGATTTGGTGGGAAGGCTGAGTTCTAAGGGAGGAGCCCTTTGAAATGTTCTTTGATTTGGGGTCCGAAATTTAAATCCTGAACCTTTATATCTGACCATAGGCAATATCAAAATATCTACCAATAATTTAGAATAATTTTTCCACTCTAAACCGTTCTTCAAGAATGGAAACTTGAGAGTTTAATGACAAAGTGATATATATGTGTATATAAAATTATATATGTATATAAAATTATATACTTGTAGTTATATATCATTATATATAAAAGTGTATATATAATGTGCATGTATACACACACTTTTCCTTGATGTATAAATGCATAATACAAGGAACAAAGTGAGACAGATTTCCCTTATGTTTAAAAGTTACCATGCTAACTTGATTTAGTATAATTAAACAAATATTTATAGAGCAACAACTGTGTTCTAGATGCTAGCAGCAGAAAGAGAACAAGACATACAGATTTTTGTTCTTCAGGTAATTATGGTGTAATTTAGGAGTCTGGAAAGTAAACAGAACATTTTATTGTTTGACAAGGTAAACAGCAGAAGTGCCATGACAACAGTCTGGCCAAGCTGCTATACACTACAGGTGTACAAACTGTTCTAGGAAAATTTTAAATGTATAGAAAAATGTTAAAAGAAAATTTCATCTACAAGTTTGCCTTTTGATTTGAGCTTCTCTTTGGGGATGGCCATCAAATTTACACAAGAACCTTAACACTCTACATTGTTTTTCTTAATTATGTCCCCAAGTAGATATTTTTTCTCTTTAAATCCTGATGTTTTGTTATTTTCTGATTAAAGAAATTTGGTCTAGCTGCTTGTCTAGTAAGGAGCACAAAGTTTAAAGAATAAACAACACTCTCCTTATTCCCATCCCTATTGTACTTTTTGATGACTGGTGAATTTCATTCCATAGAACTCAGCGCCACATATGTTAGAGACAGTTTCAGAAATTTTGTGAACCATTTAATAAATTATTACCTTGGTGCTCAACTTTGATTTAATGATCATTACATTAATTAATGCTTTCCAAACTGCCAAGTTTTGGTTAAGTCTAGATTATGGCAATGTGAATTATAACGTTTTATCTTACATTTTAGTTATCAAAACCATACTGGATTAGGCTGCAGGAAACCTAGTCAATTTTCATGATAAATTGACTCAGCCATATAATGCATAATTCAGCTGCACAGCTGTAGACTCTGGTGTGTTCTCTGAGGGATGCGGTTTTACTTATAGGTTTGCATCAAGAAAATCTACTCCAGTAAGTTTGATTTATACCTTAGAAACATATAAACATGTGCATACTAATTTTAACCTAAAACAAAATTATGTTCTTTACTATAAACACTGTATATATTTTGTCCTAAAATTCACATCAAGTTTTGAGGAATGGCAGAAAACTTTTGTGGAATTTTTTCACTTCCTTCTAGTACTGGCTCCCTTATTTAGAAAAATCCCATTTTTGTTCTGGTCATAGTTCCAATACAAATGTTCCTTAGTGGTTATTTAAAGTAGCTGTTGATTTTTTTTTATTATAAAGAGGCTATATAGCATAATGGCTACGAGGATGAGTATTGCGATCATAGACTGGAAATGTTTCTTTTCTGTTTTCATAATTATTGAATGCCATAACGTGAACAAAACCATACATGCAAATGCACGCTTTCTTTTATCCCCGTCTGTGATTGAGATAAGGACAACAGGGGAAGGTAGAAAGAACTCTAGCATGGATCCAATCCTCAGTGAAGTTACAGTCCTGGTTATGCTTAGAAACATAATATGTATACATTAGTAAGGAAAAAAGATTAATGAGAGTCTTGAAGGTATTGAAGCCACCTGCGTTTGCTGTCTAGGAAGCTATATGGAAGCTGTTGGATGACCGGATTGATTCTGGGAGCCAAGGTAGGTGTACTGAAGGTGGGTTTCCATGAATCTTATTAAAATGACACCTCTTAGCCATGAACAGCCTGAGGCATTTTATGAACTGGAAAAGCCCTGCAGCAATACAGTTTCAATGTGGGGAATATCTGTTCCACAGTCATGGACATAAAATTTTTCTTCATCGAGCTTTAGCAATGTGTAGTTTATAAGGTTTTAGGAGGGAAGCAAAAGAGTTTTTCCAGATGTTTGAAAAATAATCATTTTAGGTAAAATGTTTAGCAAATGAATTTTTACTTCGGTTGTGCTTACTTTTGAAGAAGTTCAGAAATTTCAACTTAAATAGTGAACGTGGAATTCATCCTGAAATTCAATTTTAGGTAAGTATTATGTTCTTTTTAATTTCCTCTTTTAAAGGACTGGTGGCATAGAAATAGGCTTCTTAACCAGTGGTACATTTCAGAGACTGTGTTGGACACAGCAGGCAAGCTAGCTGATGAATGTTCCCAGCTTCTTACTTCCACTTTACTGTGATTATTCATGGCCATGGTCATCATTCCTAATTGCCAGGAATATTGAATGGACATGAAGATAAAATTAATACATTTTTATTTTTAATTAAAATATTAGAATAATTATTTGATAGATATAAATTTATGTAACTTAAATGCCAAGTATGTTCTTAAGATTTTCTATACATGCTTGCATAATCATTTTTGTGGATAGGAACAAGTTAAGGCTATTGGGTAAATACCAAGTAATGATTATTTTAAATACTGGTTAATTATTGTATGCATTTAACTGTATTATAGACAGCTGAAATCCAAATACTGTGTGTTAAATATCCTTTAAGGATCATGATATCATTAGAATCTAATCTTTTTCCTATAGAGTATAATTAAATTTTGCCAATACTTCAAAATTTTCAGAAGTTTAGTTTTATGGATTCATGGTTATTATATTTATCTAGGATAATTTTTAATACATTGACTGCCACACTAAAAAAATTGTTTTCCTTGGGCCATGGTGTTTTATTAGGAAATTAGAATAAAAACGTAGAAAACAAAATGATCCTTTCTAATTTAATGAAAAATTTATTACTTTTTATTGTTTTCTGTGTGTGAGTTTTATGCAACTTGAAAAATAGTTCTCGTGGCTCCCAAGATGTGAGTTACATATGCTTCACAAGGCCCCAGGCTCAAAACTAGCATGAGTTAAATACACGCATGGCAGTTAATGTATTAAAAGTGTAGGTCATTTACTAAAATGTAATTGATAATTTTAAGTAACCTCTAATTCAAGCATTGTGGGCTATATTTTTTTCTATTTCCATCAATAGTCTAAGATTGACAAAAACTGCAGGAGATTACTACACATCCAAGTAGAAAAACCCAAGCCAGAAAATTAACAGCACAACTGGAAAGGCTAATGAACTTAGTGTTTAGAAATGCTTGTAGAGGCTCCAAATCTATCACTGGATCCCAGAGGTAGCTCTTTTTGACTTAATCAACCCAATCCTGAAACTTCAGAACCGTTTAAGTATACACTGGTGAAATAGGTTTGTTCATACCACAGCTTTCACAATTTTTCTCACGATTGTCTTTCACCACCCATCATTTGCTTCTGACAAAGTGCCATTTCTTATATTCTCTTTAAAAAGACAAGTTGCTAATTGACCGGCAAGGTAGCTGGCCCCAGTGAGAACTTTGTTATTGAATTCCTATGGTGGGAGTGAAAACAAAAATACTGATGGATACCCATGTTATGCCTACAATTAACAGAGTAAACATCTTAATAGGCATAGAAGACACAAACAGATGTTCTAATTGCATGTCTGTGAGAAACTGTGTTTACTAGTTCCACTCTGGCTTGGCCTTTGAGACCTCAGGAAGTTTCTCTCCCAGTGGGGATTTCAGTGATTTATTGATTTCAGTACAATGAATATTTCGGAAAATAGCAGGATTTTTAAGAGGTTAAATACATCCTTACAAAGGTTAGCATTAATTCACGCTTGAAGGGAATGTCTCCTCTACTTTAACCAGAGTGGCTGGGGCCACATTTGCCACATTCTTGCCTAAGTGGAAAGGAAGATGGATCAGGTAATGGAAAGGACTTCCCAATAGAAAATGTAGAACTAAAACATTGGCACAGAATTTTCTTTTCTTTTTTCTGTGAGCTGAACAAAAATGAGGGAGCTGTGAATAGCAGCAAACTCCTCAGCATTCCTGGTTTAAACACTGAGTAGTCTTGATCAGGGCAGTAAAGATACATTTTGGACTTGTATTTGAGAAACTCAGAACTAAATAAAATAATAATTCTCAGAAAGTGGAAAACCTCAAATGCTAACGAAATGCTTCATTTCTACTCACCTTTTGTGTTGAATTTCTAAGTCTATTTTGTTGTAATTTTTGGGCTGGGATTTACCAAAAAGAGTCTAAAAAAGTAATTGATGGGTACTTTGTAATCTTATGCTTTTTCTTTTTCATACTCATGGATATTGATAAACTGATATGTTCTCATGGGTATTAATAATGATAGCCAATACTTATCCAAAATTTACTTCATGCCAGGTAAGTGGTGTAAATGATTTAAACAAATTACTCCATTAAGAGAATATCAAGATGAACAAGTAGAAAATCATTGACAGACTGTTATCTTGTAATAAATGCAGAGAGTATTTTATCTTAGCGACTCTTTTAAGTTGTGCTCAAATATTGGTTATTTGCAGTAATATCTGGCTAATGTTTTTCTTCTTGAAAAAACAGTAGATAAAAGTTTTGTGGTAGAGCAGACCTCCTGCTAGTGTATTTTACGTCTCTAGACCAGCACTGTCTAATTCAGGAGCTACTGGCCAGGTGTGGCTACTGAGTACCTGAAGAATGGCTGCTCTGAATTGAAGACTTAGGATGCAGAAAATAATTTAAGACGTCCCTTTAATATTTTTATATTGATTACATATGGACATGGTGGTATTTCGGACATATTGGGTTCAATAAAATAAATCGTTAATGTTAATTTCACCTGCTTCTTTTTACTTTTTAAGATGTGGCTACTAGAGAGTTTGCATTTTTATAACCAGAATGAGTATGTGTTGAGCAGCATACCATATCTCAAACCCTGGAATCAGATTGGACACTGACAAGTTAATTTTCTGTACCATGCTGATTTTTGCATCATGCTTACTTTTTGTCATGGCAACCATAGGAAATTCAGCTCAATAAAGGTGTGACATCATCAAAAACTGTAGCATGCCATGGCACACAGTGTGGGAACCACAAACACATACTATTAAAAACTTAACTTAGTTTTGTACATACGCCATCTCTCAGAGGAACGGTGGATTCTACGGTGTCACCAGAGTACACACCTAATTCGCCCTTATACTTGTTCATCTGTTCATTCAGTCATTCATTTAGCCATTTAGATTTAGCATCTGAAATGTGCAAAACACTGAGTGCTGGGTGCTGTGGTACAGTGAGGGAGATACTGACAGAATTTCTATCTCACGGAATTTGCGTTCTGGTAAATAGAAATGAAGAAACAGATAAAAACCCCAAGAAAACAAGAAAACAAGGTAATCGCAAGTCATGATAGGTGTTTCGGAAGAGTAAGGCCATGGAGCACTGCTGGGGCGGGTGGGGGCACCTTAGGTGGGTGGCCAGAAAAGGCCTCTCTGAAGTAACATTTGAATAGACACCTGACGCAGGGAAGAGCCAACCTGGAAAAGAACCTGAACAGAACATTCTGGAAGAAGCAACAGCAAAGACCCCCAGAATGGAAATAACCTGCAGTGTTTGAACAACAGAAAGAGGACCGTTGTGGCTGACGAAGGGGGAGGCTGACGTGACAGCCTGGAGGGCTTGGCAGGAGCCAGACCACGCGAGACTTTGTAAGCTACAGTCAGCAGTTTGGATTTTTATTTTCCAAAGCCAGGCTGATCTACCCGGCACAAAGCTTTGCATACAACAGGCGCCAAGTAAATGTTTGCTGAATTAATACAGATAGGCAAGTGATGGCTGCCCAAAATGGATACAGAATCCAGCTTTAAAAATAAGATTTTAAAAACCTGGGACAGAAAGAACATCTAGTCAGTCAGGCCCAGAGTATGTCTAAGCCAGGATTCTTTGGCATGCCCCACTAAAATGTCAGAATTATTTTTCTAGTTCTAAACTTTTCCTGCTTTAAGGCTGGTCTTTCTTGTCTATCACAAAGTACTTCCCTCTTGGACCTTCAATTTCTACTCCAAGTTTAGATTAAAGATGTCATTCCTGGCCATCCAGGAAATATGCCCTTTTTGGTTTCTAGTTTCTACTGAATTAAAACCGTTTCCTTTTTATATCCACTTCAACCTCAAGTTAAGTGATTATAAACTCAACTCTCAAGTGAAGTTGTTTTTCTGATTGATTTAATCTTATATTCTTTCAGAAATAGACTTGTTCTATTCTAGGGAAAATAAACGGCCCATTATTTATTTTTTCATTTGCAATTAATCATTATTTACATATATGCATTTGTGGGGTTTGGAGGCTCCATAGGAAGACCAGCCAAGACTGAAATCCTACTCCTTGGGGAATTACCTTGATTCGATCATGGCTTCCAGGTATGCTACCAGGCAGGTCGTCCAGAGCTAACGAAACAGAGAGATGGAGAGACCAAATGAAGATGCCTGAATTGCGAAGTTTATTAGATAAATCGTAAACATGCGGCAATAGCAAGGGAAAAGGGACTGAGTAGACCGACACCCTTGGAATAGGGAGCGAGGGTTCGGGAGACAGATCCTAAATTACGCCACGTCGACCTGCTGGGCTTTGCCTGCTGACAATCTGGTTGCAAGGGTCAGAGTGAAGGGATGGGAGCCAGAATAACAGCTCCTGAAAGATGCTCACACTGTGACCCCCGGAACCTGCAAATTTGTTGTGTTACATGGCAAAGGGTATTCTACAGATGTGATTATGTTGAAGACCTTGGGGGAAATTAGCCTGCATTATGCAGGGGGACCCAATCTAATCACACGAGTCCTTAAAAATTGGAGAACATTTCCTGGCTGGCTGCAGTCCGAGAGAGATGTGAGGAGGGATGGAGAGTCAGAAAGATGTGATGTTGCTGACTTGGAAGGCGAAGGAAGGAGGCCACCAGCTAAGGAATGTTTGCAGCTTCTAGAAGGTAGAAAAAACAAGGACATGGATTCTCCCCTTCAAGCCTCCAGAAAGAAATGCAGCCCCTCTGACACTTTGATTTTTGCCCAGAGAAATTCATGTCAGACTTGTAACCTAGAGCACTGTGAGATAATGAAGTTGTGTTTTTTTTTAAGCCATTACGTTTGTGGCAGTTTGTTATGGCAGCAATAGGAAAGTAATTCAGGAAGTGAAGCAAGGGTGTCCGGCAGGTGAGACGTGCCTTAGGCCAACAGGCACTTGCTCTGTGGGAGAGATACAGGAGCAGGGCGCCCGCGTGGCCTGGCTGCAGCTGTAGCTTTCTGTGCAGCTCTGGCTTTTGTTTGCATTTTGCAAGCAGAGCACATCTGGGGAACAAATTGGGGGCTGTATCCAAGATACTTGAGCTGTAAATTGGAGATGGCATGAGCCGTGCCTTATGAATACTGAACATTTGTTTGGTCTTTCCATTCCTTTCTGTCTAAAGATAAAACCCTCATTTGTTTTATTTTTAAAGATCTATATTAAACACCATAAATTCCATTTATTCAACCTATTTTTAACATGCTTTACTGACTTACTCACTGACATTATTGCCATGGTCTTGAATGTTTTATGTCCCCCAACCTCTAAAATGCATGTGTTGACATCCTCACTCCCAAGGTGACAATATTAGGAGGTGGGGTCTTTTCGGGGTGACTAGGTCATGGGGGAGGGATCCTTATGAATGGATTTAGTGCCCTTACATAAGAGGCCCAAGAGAGATCCTCTTCCCCTTCCACCATGTGAAAACACAGTGAGAATGCACCATCTATAAACCAGAAAGTAGGCCCTCACCAGACATGAAATCCACTGACACCTTGATCTTGAACTTCTTAGCCTCCAGAACTATAAGACATATTTTTTTTCCTACTGTTTATATGCCACTCAGTTTATGGTATTTTGTCATAGCAGCACAATGGGCTAAGACAATTACTTATGAATAAATAATTTTATTTATGAATTTTATCCATTCCATTTTCCCCCTGATTTCTATAATGGACACATATGGCAAACACATAATAAAAATCCCACAAGGACGGCTATTATTAAACAAACAAACAAAAAAAACGAAAACCAAAAGATGGATTGGCGAGGATGTATAGAAAAGGGAACTCTTGCACGCTATTAGTGGGCATGTAAATTAGTGTAGCCACTATGGAAAACAGTATGGATGTTTCTCAGAATTAAAAAGAGAACTACCGTATGATCCGGCAATCCCACTTACGGGTGTATATCCAAAGGAATTGAAATCAGTATGTCGAAGAGTATCAGCACCCTCATGTTTCCTGCAGCATTATTCACAGTAACCAAGACGAAGAAGCAACTAAGTGTCCATTCCTAAATGAATGGATTAAAAAAATGTGGCATATAGACACACAAAATATTATTCAGCCTTAAAAAAGAAGGAAATCCTGCCATTTATGACAACATAGATGAACCTGGGGGGACATTATGCTAAGTGAGATAAGCCAGAGACAGGAGGACAAATAATTAATGCTATTCCACTTATATGACGAACCTAAAATAGTTAAACTCATAGAAGCAGAGAGTGGGATGGTGGTTTCCAGGGGCTGGGAGGGAGGAAGGGTAGACAGAAGGTATTAGTCAAAGGGTTTAAAGTTTTGGTCCTACAAGATGAATGAGTCTTAGATAGCTACTGTAGAGAGCATCGTCTATAGTTAATAATAATGTACTGTATACTTAAAATATGCAAAGAGGGTAGATCTAATAAGAAGTGTTCTTATCACACACACAAAATAATAATAAGAAGGTGGGAGTAAATTCTTGGAAGCGATGGAATGATGATAGGTTTATGACATAGACTGTGGTGAGAGTTTCTTGGGTGTATACTTATCTCCAAACTCATCAAGTTGTATGCATTGAATATGTAAAGCTTTGTGTATGTTAATGGTACCACGATGAAGTGGTTAAAAAAGAAGAATCCCACAAAAGGCGATCCTCCACGGGTGCAAATAAGTTGAATGTGTTCAGTGTCTCCCTTCTGTTGAGTGTTTTGGGGGTTCTTGCTGCCTTCAGGAGTCTCCCTTTCCCCACACCCCCAGTGGACCTGCAGAGGATGACTGGGGAAGTTTCCAGCACTTCAAGTTAAACAGACAGAATAGATGTGCAGCCGTTTCTGGTGGCCCCAAACCGTGCGTGCTCTATTTACAGGCTGAGAGCGAAGTGAATTATTTAGCTATGGCAATACATCAGTGAGCACAACCATTTGTGTGCAAGGACAAACTATATCTGTAAACATTGGTTATGCATGTAACAGACAAAGAGAAGAAATCAGCTCGTACACTTGAAGAATCACATATAATGATAATTGCAAGAGAAGTAAAAACTATATTTGGTTTATGTTTTTTAAGTTTTAAATATTAAAAAAACACTAGATGATTATATTTTCAATTTGATAACAGATCAAGGAGGCTGTTGTCTGGATAACTAGTTCAGGAAAATGTGGCTTTTGATAACATTTTAAACTAAAAATGAGAGACCAGGCTAATTTTACTGTTTTTCACAAACACCACTAGTGAGTGATTAGGTTTTTCTTCGTCTTTTCTCATTTTAACGTTGTTTATGACGGTTGAAGATGGTCTGAAAGATGAAGTTTTTTCCTAAGACAGAAAATTAATGTTCTTTTGAATCATAATGTTTGTCATTGGATAGGTGAAGCCAGGGTTTGCGTTTAAAGAATCCTTTGTTGCTGTGAAGTGCAGCCTGTTTCTGCAGGATTGGTTTGTGTTAGCTCAATTTAGTTCATTGATTCCATATTTCCATTTAGAAGTTCTTTTTCTTCTCGACTTGTATTTTAAGAATGAGAAAGCATGACTTGTAGTTATCTTAGCAAGGTTTTCGATCCTCATACAGGAGATCCTAATACAGGTATGTTAGTCTCTCCGTGATGACGTAAGAACTATTAAAGAAGCAAAATTTTTCTGAAAGTCAGTCTTCACTCAGTAGTTTTCTTAAAGAATTGATCAGTGGCCAACACAATAAAATTATTTTCTTTGGGCTGGAAAAATTCAGTTAAACCACTCAATTTCATACTAACAAAGCAGTTTTTGGGCAAATGTTATAATTGAACTGGATAAGTATTAATTTGATTCAGATTTACTAAGACCAGCCAAGCGGACCACTACTTGCTAGTGTGTTACAATGAGGGCTTAACATTAAGTTTTCTGTTTATGTTGTCATCAGGTTGTAATTTCCTCAGAGATCAGTCCTTGGAGAATTAAATAAAGGTCATTTTAGAAATTAGCCCACGAAGGTGTTAAAATTGTCTTATGGTCCGTTAGTTACACTTTGATGTCAGCTTCTAGTAAATAAATCAAGGTTTAGGCAACAGGCAAGGAAGAACATTGCAATGGAGACTTTATTGCAGTTGAGAATTACAAATGATGGAGAGAAGTCTTAATAAGCTTATTTAATAATGGTGATAATATAAAATCTTTTATTTATTTAGAGCCAGGGTCTCACTCTGTTGCCCAGGCTGGAGTGCAGTGGTGCAATCATAGCTCACTGCAGCCTCCAACTCCTGGGCTCAAGCGATCTTCCTGTCTCAGCCTCCCAAGTAGCCAGTACTACAGGCATGAGTCACTGGGCCTGGCAAAAATTTGATTTTTAAATGTAATTTAAATACTTTTTATTAAGAGATGGTATGGGAAATGGAAGGAATAGTCTGAATTTACACCCATGGTAAAATTAGTGATGCAGCGTGCATATGCACACATACCCCCTCCAAATAAAAAACACCCAACACTAGATACAGTGCAAGAATCTTGATATCGCTATGAAGTTAGAGACTAGATAAAGCTTTTTTTGGAGTATGAGAGCCTTAATACTAGGCCTCAAATTTAGAATTCTAATATCTAGAACTTACAGCTAGCTCTAGCATTTTAAAAAGAGTCAGAAAGCTTAACCTTGCCTAGGGCAACTGTAGCTCAAACAGAATTGAGTAGACTTCAACATAAGGGGCTGCAGATGTGGCTCTTCCCTTGGAAACAGCAAGGACTATTGCCACCAGTCCACATGGCTTCCTCCTCTCACCTTATTTTGGGAGAATGGAAGGAGGTGGCAATCAATGGGTGTTCTGGAGCCTTAGCTGCGGAGTGGAAAAAGAGAAATAAAATCATAGAGCTTCCATACTCCACTGTCCCTTGCACAGGCCCTGCGCTTCTAGTCCAAGTTGTACAGGCCAACGCAACAGCGTCTTAAATCATCTTCTTATCCCTCCTCTCTTCCTGTTATTCGCAGCACTGAACTCTTCCTAAGTAAAGCTCCGAGATTGTTTTTATCCTGTTCTAAAAATATCTTCAATAACTCCTTACATTGTACTGAATTGATTTAAATGATTGAATTGACGTGGGGCATTTAAGACTCTCTGCAATAAGTGTTTTCCCCTCAATTCCAGTCTTCATGACCTGAAGTATGCTCCCCAGTCTCTTAGGTATGTCAATGGGGTGAGGAGGTAGGAAACCCCTCAACTAACACAAGTGCATTGGAATCAACAGTGACATAGCACAAGTGTGAGGTTTTGTAAAAATGAATTTCTGTTCAGAGTTTTAGTGAATTTGTACATAGCATTATCAATGTTGATGCCATAACACGCTATTTCAATTTACTATTTATGCATGCATCACATATATAATTTAAAATTGTCTTTGATTGTCCATCATCATTACTGGCCTTATGGGAAAACTTCCAGAAACTCCACTGTCATCACAGAGCCGGTAACTTTTGACTCCCGTTTCTTCCTTATATATTGATCACACAATGTCTTTAAAATCCAAGGGTCTGCGAGTGCCTTAACTAATCTGAAGAAGTTTTTCTTCTGAAAGAGCCCCCAAGTGGCTAAATGGATCTTTTCTGGCCTGATAAAAAGGCAACTTTCAGAATTTTGACTCCTTATGTTATAATATTGCAGCTTTCTGCTGTGTGGCCTTGAGCAATCTCTGAATGTTAGTTTTCATCTTTGAAAAAGTAAAATAAAAAGCAGGGCAAAGAGACAGTTAAATAAAAGTATTTGGATCCTGACTGCAAAGAGCTTTGTCAACAGTTATTTTGGGAGAACTAGCATAAGTCAAATCCACGGAATGAGAACTAGCGTGGAGTGAAGGAATGTGTCCTTTGGCATACATTAATATAAAGACAGATGTTGATGATGAGCCTTCACTAAAAAAGCTCTATAAAAAGATGTCTTATGTAGACTTACAAATGCCTTGTAACCATTTAATTCTAGCACAACATTTTCCTTTTAATTCCTTGTACTTCCAGGTAGGTCCTGCCCTCCTGCCCCGTGTTGCAGCCCCCAGATCAGCTGAGGTCTCCATGGGTACCACTGGATTGGGTTTCAGTGTTGGGGGTTATTTGGCTCCATCTGTCCAGGTACAAAAGAGGCCATACTTCTGGAAGATGAGGAGATGCTGGGTGGGATGTCTAGGGCTTTCCACTGGGGGAAAGGAGGACTAGTGGCAGAGGCCAGGAGGAGGCAGAGAAGTATAGGCCATGTGGGAGCAGCGTAAGTTGGGCCAGTAGTGTTTACTACTGGGCAATCATTAAAACCAGTGCCTTAGGTGTTTAGAGAATTGAAAGCTCACTGGCTCTTTTGGAATTGTCTTTGAACACTTCTTTTATAAAAGAGGAAGACATGAACACTGAATATATGCCTGTACTATGCCAGGACTAATTTTTGTATTTTAAAGAAAGTGGAAATAGGCACCAGATACACAAGCTTTGCAGTGGAGGATAAAACATATTCGGAAAAAAACAAAGACACTTGAATAAGAAGAGTGAAGGGTCATAGGTACAGAATACAAAAATGGAGTTAGTCATATTTAAATAAAGATTTGTCCAAATGGTTAGCCAGATAAAATAATTTATGCTTCATATTTCACAGTTCTGGTGTCAAGAAAAGATTCTCTTTTATTACTTTGACAATCACTCTTACGACACATAATAAAAAAATACAAAAGCAACCAAAAATAAATTTCTAGTTTCCAAATGTGATGGTGAGCAGAAATATCTAGCGTTTGTTAAGGTTTCTGATTTATTTATATACTTCTCTATTTCATGGAAAATATTTTTGTTACTTTCCCATTGTTCTTTTAGGAATAGAAAAACATTAATAGATTTCTAAAAAGTTGTTACTTCAAAGAACTGTGTAAGAGAGCATTTGGAGAAAGATTCAGATCCCCAGGCAATGTTACAAGTAGAGAATTATCATTAGGTTAGAATCATAGAAATAAGCAAAAATCATAAGATTCATCCTTTTGTTCCCGCCCACCTTTATCTTCCCAGAAATTTGTGCATTCTATCCTATTAGGTAGCACTCTTTCAAGAGTGACAAAGGGTTTAATATTGAAAAATGTAGCAAAATATGTATAAAAACATGTGGCATAGATAAATAGGAAGTCATTCACTCCTTAAACAAAACTCATAAAACTAGTTGCTAATGCCAGAAAAAGCAGAAAAGCTGTGATTTTTGTTAATTCTGCTTCTAGTGCAGTGGCCGTGGGGTTGGGGCGCGGCGGGGATGAGCGTGGAGCGTGTTCTTCAACCCGCAGTCGTCTGTCTCAGGCGAGAGGATAATTCTCTCTCTGTAATAATTACTGAGATAATTATCTGTGGTTTCTACTTCTCGGGGAACTCTGCTTTTCTGGAGTTTGTGCAAATCCCCCGTAGGATTACCGTCACTAAATTGGACACTGCGGAACAGGGTTGTTGAGTGCTTTTCTGCCCTCGTACCCTTCCCATGAGCCCCCTGCCCGCGCTGAGTGAGGGGAGGGGGAAAGGCGGCCCCTGGCGGTGTATTCTTTCCAACTAATCTTAATTGATCATATTTGTTATAAAAATCGAAGAAATTCTTCAAAATTGTGTAGTGCAATTCTTTGCCGATCCTAAACAAAGTGGAGAAGCTCTAGGAAATCTGAATGCCTCCGAAGAGTTTGGGGGGGGCCTCCATGCTGCTGAAGCGGCTGTTTGATGACTGGCCATTCTTAGGACTTGTCTTACTCTATGAGGTGATGTGAGTCATTCTCAACCATGCATCTTGCTGTCTCCCTTAGGTTCTGAATGACTGGACCCTTCTAGGAACTGCTACCCATCCAGACTCCCAGGCATACAAGTAGCTCCACAGTCAGTAGAAATTAGAAAATATTAACGTAGCAAGCCTTACCTCGGTTTGGATTTGCAAGGTATTTTGCAGTCTCTAAAAGCTCATTAACATTACTGATACAACAACATACTCAATACTACTCACTCTGCTCAGTGCCTAATGTTTTTAAAAAACATATATAGTTTTTGTCTTAGATTAGTATCACATTCTTCAGTCTCATGTGAGAGATTCAATACTATAATTACAAAAAGAATTTCATGTTGTTTCATGATTTGAGGATTTTTTAGAACACTGGAGTAGGCCAGAGCAATTTCCTACGTGGCCACAGATCTAGAACAAATATTCTGCTGCCCTGAAGCCCTGGCAGCACCCCAGAAGCCCAGACTCTAGGGTTGCAGATGTCTATTTTGAACATTATGAAACTTCCTCCTAAACAATAGATGAATTGATTTTGTGGTCAGAAAACCGGTGCTTCGATATAAAACAGGCTAAAAAATGTGAATTTATGCAGTTTAGAGAAAGCATAGAGATAATGTCATCTTTAATTCCTGTTTTTTTCCAAACACAGAGAATAGGTCAAAGGTCATAAGTAGAAATTAAAAAAAAAATAGAAAACAGATGTTAGAAAGCTCACTATAGGAATGGAAACACAAGCAGCACTGAAAATTATTTTTGAAAAAGCACAAAACCCCCTAGATCACTAAAAAAAAAAAAAAAAGGAAGAAAGAAAAAAAAAACCCTGGAAACTGAATATCTTAGGAAGGTCCTATTTTCATGATGATATGTTGAAAATAGTTTACTTTTTACTATTTTCTAAAGTTATTTAATTTCATGTGATATCTTCCTTGTATCTAGAGAGAGAATTTGGGAACAAAAGATGATCTTAAAATCTACCCATTACATATTCCTAAAAAGATGATGCCTGGGGAATAGCCTCTTCTCAACAACCAAAATGCAGGCACTTTATTCCCCAAAGAATCAAGCTTTAATTTTTTTAAAAAAGTTTGTCTGTCAATTGACAGTGGTTGTTGCTTTTCAAAATACATTTAATCTTAAATTTTATTTCCATTAGGACACTTGAATATGTCTTCTTGACATTAGTAAAAGCTATGCACATTTATTTTGGTGAGAATAGGCAGGATTTCACTTTAGATTATATAATACATTATAATGACTCAAATAGATTGTTGATGTTTTTGTATTTAAAGAAGATCTGTACATTTTGACATGCTTTGGCTTTTATGTTATAGTCAGCTAAAATAAAAGATACTGCAAGATCATTGAAAATAAATAAATGTATGTACGATGCCTTGAAATCTTACAAACAGACACACAATGGACATCTAGAATCTGTCCTGAAACTTCTTCCTGTGCTATCTTTTATTCAGATAAGATTCATAAAAATGAAAGATATTGCAAATAATTCAGAAGCAATTTCTAAAATTTTAAATATAGCTACAAATTAAGAGAAATTATTACAAATAAATATTCCCCAGCATGTCTTTTGATTCCAAAGCTCCCACTGATGGTTTTCTTGTGTCTCTATGTATTTGTTTTGTTTAGTATTAACCAATGGACTTAAATGATGACAAAGGGGGGTTGGCATGCATTTACAGTAGGTATGTAATTAAGAGGATGTAATTAAGGATCATTGCTGGATGCATTTACATTAGGGATGTAATTATGAAGAAAGAAGAGTCAGTACAATAGCCAAGGCATGAATGCCAAAGAGTGCTTGGAAACTCAAACTAAAATGAGTTTTTCTGTAGGAGGAACTTCCACAGTCATTCCAGTCATGCACCAGACAATTACAGCGGCAGACTAAGGAAAAGCTGGGAGCCACCATGTCTAGCATCATCAGCTTCTAGCAAATCATCTTCCTTTGTCCTCTCTTGCTCTCGTCCTACCCTGCCAGACAAAATCCATGGCACACTGTTTTTATGTGCATTCTTGTTTTCTCATGAGTAGACACTTTCATGTGATGAGTTTAACCATAGTTCATTTTATTTATGAGCCTCTGGTTAAATGTTAATAGCCTGAAGTCAAGTATCAAACGCAAGAATTTAGAGCTAAAGATCTTGCAGGCTGTACTTACTGACTATCCAACAACATCATGATCCAGCCAATCCTGTTTCTTTAGCTGTTTTTTTACTATCAATGGTGAATGCTTATCATGCTCTTTAAATGCCAAGAACTGTTCTAGGTATTTTGGATATGTTCCCTCAATTAATCCTCATGACATGCACATGGGGCAACTACTATTATTATCATCTCCATTTTGAAGTTGAGAAGACTGAGGCACAGAGAGGTTAAGTAATTTCCCCAAGGTCACATAGCTGTTGAGAGGCAGAGCTAGGTTGGACTCTAGAATCTGTGCTCTTAACCACCACACCACTGTCTGTGCCTTTTCACGGCTGCCAGATAAATCCTTTTATGATCATCTCTTATTATATGAAGGGGCCAAAATTACTGGATTGGGAGTGTGCCGAGTTGGTCATTTTGTATAGTGATGGGGGTTTTCCCCAAATCTGTAAGTCTGTTTTATGTTCTGAGCATGGAGCTTGCACCGTGACACATACCACTTCACATGCTATCTGCTATCACATGTAAATTCAGCATCATCTAATCCATAGCATGAATAACTCATGGCCTCTTAATAAAACGAGATTCTGTTCGAAGACTAATGAAAAAGAAGCTGATCTCATGTCCATTAAATTGCTAGTTTGATCTGTTGGAAAACATCCAAAGGGTTAGTTTATGTGTTTCACTGAAGTGTAATGAAAATTCAGGACTGGTGGGGAATTTGGTAAGACTGAAAAGAAAGGAGGAGATAAAATCTGAACTAAAGAAGACTTTTCAGAAACAGTTCCTCTTTCCTCCATTATCCAGAGCTTTCCTATGTAGAGAAAGGTTAACCTTTGCTAGAGCTTGTCCTAAATATCAGCCATCTTTATTACTGAGACACAACAACTTTATTTCATAATCATTTTCTTCCGGCCAACCAGCTGTGATTACTCAGGGCAGATTAACTAGAACCTGATGGATTTCAGCCCCTGTTCGGCAATGCCAGCCAAATACTATAATTACACAGGATGTAGGCTGAGATAATGTCGACCTTGTACTTAGAGATAGTCCTAGATAAGTTGAACTGTCAGATTTGCAGGTCAGGCTTTTCAATCACTGGGGCTGGATCTGTGAAGAGAAAGAGACAGGAAAGGGGAAAAAGCAAACAAAACTCCAAAAGCCTCGCATCGTTTAAGCCATCCTGAAAGAATGCGTTTAATAAAGACAAAGACTTCAAGAGATAGACGTAGATTCACCAGGGTAGATTTTAGGAGCTTTGCGGAGGACACGCCTTCGCTGGGATAAATGTAATCTCTGCCCCTTCTGAGCCTGTGCGCTCTATGCATGGGGCGTGTGGGAACCGTCCTATCTGGCAGTTTGCATGGCACACTGCTGATGTTATGAAATTTACATTAAGCTGGAAAAACAGTCTTTGTCATACCTTGTCCTTTTGGAGGAAATGGATTCCCTTAATAAGAGCACCACTTTATTTCCCCCATGAATTCAGATACGGAACACATTCCTGAATGGCGTTCTACCAAGGAGAGAGGCTGCTAGGGCATGGCTTATTATTCCAAAAATTTTAATGACCCAGAAGCAAAATATTTTTGGTCCTTATATTATAGACATAAATGCTTAAGTTTATATTTCAAGTGCCAAGACTTCTGAGATATTACTGTTGGAAATCAACCAAAGATGAGGTATACAGGGGGTATTTGTTAATGGTTAATGAATAGTTCCCTGAATCATTTGGTTATTAACTAGTTCAAAATGCCTTACCTCTAGATCCTTGTCATTATATTAAACTATGCAAAGGTCTCTTTGCTTTAATAAAATTTAAGTGAAATTTGAACATATTTTACATATATTCTTTTTCAAGGGATATTTTTGTTCCCACTCACTTTCTCATAGTGGACTCCCATTCATCCTTCAAAGCCGGCATCAGGACACCACTACATTCTTTGTCATTTTCATAGGCATCTTCCTTTTTCTTTCTTCCAGTAGTTAATTGCTCCTTCTAGTATAATGCTGCTGTCTCTGTTATCCTGTGTATCACATTTTATTATTATTATTATTCTTAGGTAATGGGCCATTTCTTCAGCTAGAGCTCTTTAGTGACATGGATGGTGGCTTATTTTCTTTGACCACCAGCACAAAAGAACCAGGGACATGATAGGCATTTAATAAATGTTCTTTTGAATGCACAGGTGCATAAGTAAATAGTAAAACCAGTCTTTCTAAAGAAACAGGTTAATCTTTAGTACAGCTGCTAACTTTTTAATCTTTCAAAATAGCAAAGAAGCAAGATTGTGTTTTTTAATATGTGAAGCCAATTGTAGACAAGCAACTGAAAGATGATATCGCTCTTAAGAGTTTATGGGAACTCTTTTTCCTCATTCCTCATGTGTCCACAGAGAAAAGGAAAATCCCTCTTAAGTCTCCAGAAGAAGAATTTATAAGAGAAGCATTTCTGGCTTCTTTCCACCCCCTCACTCACTCTCCCTCCATTGGCTGTTGAAAATGGGGAAAGAAAGCAGCACAGTTGACTCCAGGTTTTCTGGGTCCCCCAATGTTTCTCTGGCTCTGCTGTTTACCTTCTGGCAGGCCCAACAGAGGACACCTGCATCTTTGGATGAGGGTGCTATAATTCAAATGTGTCCCCTAAAATCCATGTGTTGGAAACTTAAGCCCCAAAGCAATAGTGGGGGGCACTGATGGGAGGTGTTTAGGTTGAAAGGCCTCACGCTGCTATAGAAAGGCCTTGGGGGAGTGGGTTCTCTCCCTTCAGCTCTTCTGCCTCTTGAGGACATAGAGTTTGTCTCTGTCTTGCCCTTTTACTTTCTGCTGGGTGGGGACACACCAAGAAGGCCCTCATCAGATGCTGGCATCTTGATCTTGGACTTCTCAGCCTCCAGTACTGGGAGAAATAATTTTCTGTTCTTTATAAATTACCCAGTCTGTGGTATTCTGCTATAGCAGCACAAAACAAACAAAGGCAGTGGATATTTTCAATGTAGAGAGTATTGTTAGGCCCCCAGAAGAATGTGGCTTTATCAGTAATAAAACTGTTCATCTTTATTGATAACAAAGGTAATATTTGATCTCCATTTATCTGACTCCTATGTCCATCTTTACTAAGTATCCAATCTCAGGTAGAGGGCAGGGGGTGTTGGTTATTGCTTTTCCCCTTAAAAAGTCCAAAACAATGTCTCTAGCTGTATATTCCCAGAATATAGTGGAATTATAAATTTTTAGTGAGCTTTTATTTTGAATACACTATAATTAATTCAAATTTAATATTTTTAACATTCAGAGTTGAGGCAGAGATACTAAATAATCTTATTTACTCAAAAAATTATTTCAGAATCATTTGTCTGCTTTTTCAGAGAATGGCATCCGGCAAATAGGGCCTGTAGAAGGTAAAACCCTCTTCCAATACAAGTACTGAATGCAGCCCACCTTCTGGCTGAACACATTACGCCTTCTTATTTCAGCCTGAATCTAGGGATGGGAAACCCACTAGCACTTTTTGCTTCCTGTTTGCTAGTTGGATAATTCTGAAGATTAGAGAGTATATTATTTCATTAAGCAAACATTTTCTTCTTTGTAGATTTTTCTAATTCAACTCTCTGGTGGGATAAAAGCAAATCTATTTTATATATTTTTCCATGATAAATCTTTAGATCTTAATGTTATTTCTTTGGAATCAGAGGCTGTATATCTTTCATCTGCATATCTTCTTTATCTGCTTAATATTAATAAAACAAACATCCCTCTTGAGCACGAGGTACTGTGTCTGGTGTTTGTCATTAAGAAAAGAGAATAAGACATGGTTGCTTTCTGAGGAAAGGAATAATGTATATTCAAAGAAATGCTTACAAACCATGGTGTACATTACTAGAATGGAAATATGTATAAAATGCCAAAGGAACCAGAAAAAGGGGGGATATCTAATGCTGCTCAGGAAAAGGAGCTATAATGTAGCCATGGGAGAAATATTTCAGTGAGTCTTAAAGGGGGAATTTTCCAAACTGAAAAGGAAGTGAAGAATTTTGCAGTCAGTGAGATAAGCATGTGCAAAGGCACAGAAGAAGGAAAGCTTGTAACACACAGAGTGAACCTAAGTGTTCTAGGACACTGAAGTGTGGGTGCATGTGTGGAGGGTGGCAGAGGAGCCCAGAAGTGAAGGTGCCCAGAGAATGAATGGTTTCCTATACCCTCGTAAGGATGTGGGCAAGGGCCAGTAAGAGAAGAAAATCCATGGTAAGATGTGGAATAAGAAAGCGGCTATGTTAGATATTTTAGACAACTCACAGGAGCAGTTGTACAGTGGAAATGAGCTAAAACTACAAGCAGGAAGACCATTTACAAGATTCTGTTTGTTTGTTTCTCGTGATTTTTGCAGTGGTCCAGCTGGGTTCTGAATAGGGGTCAGGAGGAACGGAGAGGGGACCCAAAGGATATTTAGCAGGTAGAGTAAATAGGATTTGTGGCTGGATAAAAGTAGGAGGAGAGAGGGAAGAGATTTAGGAAATAAGAGAAGTCTAGTTTGCACAGGTTTGGTTCCTTTTGGGGGTGTGCAGGTAAAAAAAAATCCATAGCACTATAGGTTTCGAAGCCATGCATCTTGGGAGAGAGTTCTGAGACTGATAATATAGAACTGGGAATCAAACATATGAGTGGTACTTGAACTATGGGAATGTGTAGTACAAGAAAATGTGATGATCAAGACCCCGGAGAGCATTGACACTTCAGGGACTATTATAAGAGAAGGACAGCAAAGCAGACTTGGAAGAATTACTCAGAAGGGTAAGAGGAACTCCAAGAGAAAATAAGGCTATGGCGACCAAGAGTGAAGAGATTTTTCTATAAGTATGGAGTATTCATCATTGTCAGAGGACACAGAAAGGTCATGTTAAACAAGGGCTGATAAATTTCTGGTGGATTCTTGATTAAACCATTATTGATGACTGTTACTCAAGAGTGATTTGAAATGGAAAAAAAAAAAAAAAGCAGAGATGCTGTATTCTGGATAGTGGCTGAGCTGGGAGGGGTTACATAAATGAGTATATAAAGAATTGAGCTTCTTAGGGTTCTCTATTTGTCTATTTCATTTATTACATTGCCTTATCCCCTTTTGAAAAAAATTAGGCCAAACATATTTTAATACCAGACTTCATATTAAGATGAGAATGTTTGAATCAAATACCTATGGCAGGGTTTCTTTTACAGATATATTTTCAACATCTGTTTTCATTGATTCTGGGGAACTAAGTGAAATTTACCACTGTCTCAGTCACAGCAGAGTCAATGTGGCCAACGTAGCTCACTATCCGATTTTTCAAATTGCTAATTAATGCTCAGTTTTACATGTTTATTTTGGATTTTGTCAGTTGGGAAAAAAAGGAGTTAAATTTCAAGGAAATTAGGCTTGTTAATAATACAGTCATTTAATTATCTTATCATTGTGCAGACTGATATTCAGGAAAACGGTGTGTCATGCTAGATGTTTTGCTGGCTTATTCTACCACTCAATTCTAGCAGTCTTTGTGAACTAAGAAAAAGGCTAGTAGTTACATTTAATTTCATTACAACTTAGACTTGCAGTTGTTTTCAGTCTAGTTTGGTGGAAGTTGGCTGGAGCTATTTCATGGAAATGATCTTTAATTTCCTTTTTTGACCCTGTGACTTCTTCATGAGAATAAATCTCTTCATTGACAGGCTCATTCAAAGTTGGTCTTAAATATTTTCTTCATCTCCCCGGTCTTCAATTGAAAACCTGTCTGCATGGCCCTGACGGATAACAAGCTTCTAACGGCATTACATGACCACTCCTTTGGAAATATATTCTGGTATCCCTAGTTTTGATTTTCCATTAAGTGCTGACTTTGCCATTAAGTTACATATCTATTATGAGTAGGTGCTTTTTCAATGTGAAGAAAATCCCCAAAACAGGGATTCAATAGGACAGGCATATATTTCTCTCTCATGGAAATGAAATCTAAGGGCATGCACTTCAGGTGAGTGTGGCACGGCATGGTGTCAGAGACCAAGGCTCCTTGGGTTTTGTTACTCCACCACCCTCAGCCCATAGTTTCTACCTCATGATTCAAGAGGACACTCCTTGCTGCCACCATCTTGTCAACAATTCTAGCCAGAAAGGTGTGGTAAGGGCTGAGGAAAGGCAGGCCTCTCTCACTAAATGTTTCTAAGGACATTTCCAGAAAATTCCATATGTTTTCATTCACATCCTGTCAGCTAAAACCTAAACACTGGGCCACACCTAGCTGCAATGGAGTCTGGGAAGTGTCATCTTTATTCCATGTGACCACAAACCTAGCTGAGCCCGAGAGTTCTATAACTAAGGAAAGCAGGGGAGACTAGATCCCAGAGAACAAGTCATCTCTGCCACACTTTTCTTCTTCCTGCCCAGTCCGCCACAGGATCCTCTCTATTAAATCTCAGTTCGTCATCCTCCTACTTTACTAAAGCCTTTTTGGATATTAGTCACCTCTTTTCTACAGCTTTTAGAAAAGTTATTTCTCTGCTATTGTCTTTATATACTCTATTTATACTGGTGCTCATGATGTTTTTCTCATCTATTAAATGGTATTCCTTAAGGACAAGGGTCTCATGTATCACAAGTGTAGTTATACACTTATGCACCCTGAAGGAATTCAATAATACCATGATTATAAGTCAGAGGTACAGAAATTAGAGATAAAAATCAATATTAGGTAGTAATATTCTTGCCAGAATAAAGTGATTTTAGAAATATAATAAAATCTATCATGTCTTCCTAGGAAGCTGCTCTGCTCCATTGTAACAAGTCTCCTGTTGGAAGGACTGGTGGGCTCTGCTCTCTGTCAGAGGCACTGTGGTTTTCCACTCACGAGTGAGATCTCAACAGGTGTCTTCTAGCCTGCAAGGTGAGACCCAAGGGACAATGTTCTTGGATATAAACAGGGAGAGTTCTTGGAAATATCTGTTCACCACAGCAATGCTGAAACATTACCTCTACGATTGCGTTAATAATTCTTCATTCTCTCAATGCAATGTGAAGAGATGTGAGAATGAGAATTATTAATAATATGAATGAATTGGTAAATCTGATTTGTAAATTTAGTAAACTGATAAATGTAAGAATCATGCAACCAAGGATGGTGAAATAGCTAAATAGAAATCACTTCTCTGGCCTTGCCACTTTCTCTGCTGATGAGCTATTAATATTATAACGAGCTCTAATCTCCCTGTAATTTTCACTTTAAAATGTTTCTTTGTACATATATTTTTAGCAATATTTATTGATTGAGATTTTCTAAATCAAGCTATGACTGATTCATTTACAGGTTAATAGCTACTGTTTGTGGTAAACCATTTTAACAATGGCCATTAATTAGAGTTTCAAGATAAAATACAGGACACTCAGTTGCATGTGAAATTAGATCAACAGTGAACTTTTTTTAGTACATGTATGTCCTATGCAATATTTGGGACTTACACTAAAAAAATTGCTGTTTTTCTGAAATTTAAATGTAAGTGGATGTTCTCTATTTTTATTTATTAAATATGACTTTACTCTGTCCATGCCACTTTGTAAGGCTCTCTCTGAAAAGGTAAAGCCATTTCTCCTTTATGTTGAATCAGGGCTGGCCTTGGTTTGCTTTGACTAATAATATGTGGCCAAAGAGACATTGTATAAATTGGGGCACCTAGGTTTAGGCCATTCTAGTCAACCCCTCAAATGAATGAAGTTTTTCAAGTGAGCCCAGGTGAGACCCGCAGATAAGCCTTCTAGCCAAACCACAAAATCATGAGAAAGAATGCATTGCTATAGTTTTAATCTATTATATTTGGGAGTAGTTATTAGGCAGCAATAAGAACAGATACAATTCTGTTTAGAATGAGTGTTTTTGAGCTCATTTGAAATGATGAAGTTATTACATACTTATTATAATACTTGGCCCAACAGACCTTCTGTTTCTAGAGAGATGGTTTAGATACTGAATGACCATTCCAATGCATAGTGTATAAATAAGCAGTATGAAATATTTTTAAGTATCATTTTACAATAGAAACATGTCCATATTGGCAAAAAAAAAAAATAGGAAAATAACCAGAAACCAAAAATGAAGTCAAAAAACAATCCGCAGTCATTAGAGTACTGAGGCTGAAACTTAATGAATAGATGATATGAGAGCAAAGGCTGAAAATAGCTAAGATATTCAGAAAGAGGAAGTTTTATTTTTTTCATGACTGCCGTTAACATTTATGAAGTACACAAGAAGACTCGCATACCATGTGTAAATGATTAAAAATTATATTTGAAGCAAGCCCACAGACTAGGCGTTAATCCCACCAAGGGCCCCACAGCCCATTCCCCAGGAATGGCCCTGGGGACTCAGAGAAAGAGCCGACTCTCTGCCAGGCCAACTCTCCAAACTGGCCTATCGCACTCGTCTTCTGGGGTCAGACAGGGAGGAAGCTGTCCCCAGCCCAGGAATCTTTGCAGTGAAAGGACCAAACCAAAGCCAGGATCGGAACAGACTAGGACAAGCTCCCAGCTTCATCCTTACCAGGCAACGCCCCCTGAATCCAAATGTCATCCTGAGGATGAGGAGGGAGGGACAGGCACTCTTAGGCAGCAAGGAGTTGGAACATGGCATTTCAACTGAGCATAGACTCAAAATGCATCAGGTGTCAAGCCAGAAGTGACTGAGTTGCCTTGAGGTGACAAGAGTAATTATTTTCTACCTTATGTTGTTAATAAAACAAGTTATATAAATCAGTTAATATATAGTGAGTTAGTGATATGAACAAATGTAAGTAAAGGAATTACCATAATGCCTTAGACACAGTAAACACTCAGAGCTATTATCATTATCATTGGTGAAAATCTGGGCTCTAAAAAAAGTTGAGTTCAGTTTATAAAATGAAAAATTGTTGCATTTAGACCTATCTCAGTCATATTGTACAAATATGAACTCATCACAATTGTGAAAAAGACATATAATGACAATGGCTCAGAAATGATACATTATGTCCCAGAGCAAAGAACCAATATTTTTACTATTAAGTCCAATATTGGCTTAATTTCAAGACAAAATCATCCATCTTATATAATTCATCCCATTAGTTTCAATTTTATTATTTTTGTAATTTTTAAATTTAATTTATCTGTATACTATGATTTTATAATTTTGAAAGCTATATTCTCTGGTTTAATTTTTCTGTATATTTAATTACAGTTAAATGCAAATAACAATAGGGGTTCTTAGACTATGTTCTCCAGTAAAAAGAGTTCCTTGCAATTCAATCATTTGACAAACATAAAGCATTGTATATGAAACAGTATACGAGGCAGTGACTGCACAGGGGTGATTGAAATAGGTGTAGGGTCTTTATGAAGCACAGAGTCTGTGCACAAGATGACAATAGACAATCAATGCTGGATCTAGAAAGAAGTCAGAGAAAAGTATTGAAATCAATAAGATGGTGCAGTGTAGTTTTATGAGAGACTCAAGAAAAATATTTTTTAAGTACTAGAAATAAATCAATGCATAACAAGAAAGAGGCAGAATTTTCCTTGCATATTTAAGTTTGCAACTCACCTGGAATTTTGCTTTTTATAGTGTGAGCTAGAGATACAGTGTCAGTTTTCCTCCCATGGAAATAAGCAATTATTCCAGGACCGTTTTCAATGACTTCTCTGTCAAAAATTAAGTTTTTATAAATGCCTTGGTCTGTTTCTGGGTTGCAGGTTTAGTTGCATCCTTTTGGCAACACTGTTAATATATGGGCTTCCGTGCTGTAGGTTTATCATAAAACTCACTATCTGGTAGCAGAGTCTGGACAAGAGGACCCCCTCCCCAGCCCCAGTGCTTTAGACGGACCACGTATCACAAACACTCAAGCACAAAAGTGTCTTGTTTGGTTTTGTTTTCATCTGAGTGTACATACACTTTTTTTTTTTTTTTTGGAAAATTGAGTAATCAATTGAGCAAAAAAGAATTAGGAGATGGATTCATGAGCTTAACTAAGCCCCCAAGGCTAGAGGATAAAGGAGCTAAAAACCATGTGAATACATGTGGTTAGGAGAAAATCAGCATTTTTTTTTTTTTTTTACTAAACACTACAGAAAAAATGTCACATTTTGTTTAAAGTTGACTGCTCCAAATTACTCAAAATAGTATCCAAGAAGACTGCGTTCCCCAACTAACCTGCACTTGTTTCTTCCCTTTTGCTTGGGAAGTCATTCTGAGAGTCCTTGGAACTGCCTGGAAAGGCTCCGATGGGACATGGGAAAGGAATCTGTTCACCTGGTGGGGCACAGTCAAAACTTTTGATTAGTTCTCTGAAGTTTGATCTCTAGAATCTTGTTCTAAAATGGACTCGGCATTTGTTTTAACCAGACACTAAGTTAGATACTGGTTCTACAGCGGTGGGTGGAGGCCGGACTTCTCTAATGCAGCTTCTAGTCTCGCGGGCAGGAGAGGCGGGAGCCAGGGATGAGTTAGCACATATGAAAACGTGTGAGTGAATCTACAGTTCCAAACCGACGTAAGCAGTGAAAGGAAAGAATAGGGTCTCATGAGAGAAAAAAAGGAAATCTCCTTTGGATTAATACAAAAGGAAATAAATATTGAGAAATTGATACTCAGCTGACACCTGATGATGATAAATTGTACATAACAAGTGAGGCAAATTTAACAGAAAAAGTTTTTAGGTAGAGGGAAGAACTTTTTCTGAGGCCCTAAGCCAGATGAAGCTTTATTTGTTCTAGTTTCAATCAGGAACTGTAAAGTGAGAAAAGATTGATGAATTTTAGGTAGAAGAGTGAGATGCTCCCATTTGTATCTGAAAAAGATCTCTGGCTGCTGCCAGGTAGAAAATGGATTGGGCAGGGCAAGAACGGGGTTGGTTCCTGCTAACGTGTTTGTGAAGATGAAAAAGAAAGTAACTGAGGAAATAATTTACCAAGAAGAAAAAATAAAGGACCTTCCTTCCCAAATTTCCTAATTACTGCATGGAAATCACTCGACTTGTAATTTCACCTGAGGGGTACAAGGGGCGGTGTGGGTCTATTCACACACAGCACCACAGTTAGCAAATTCCCCATGCAACCTCCTGCCTGCCTCCTGAGTTCGTACCTTCTGCCTGTGCACATAACTGTTAATTATAACTCTTTCCGGAGAAAGCCCTTCTCTCTCTAATTGTTGAAATCTTAACCTTCTTTCAAGTTTCAATTTAAATGCTTCCTCCTCCAGGAAGGGTTGATCCCTCTAACCAGATATTTCCTCTTTCCTGACTCTAACTCTCTTGTATTTACTTTTAAATGTTTCTTATGTAATTTTTCTGTTCAGTGCTGACCTAAATTTACTGGCGTAGTGCACCGTTCCGGATTCCATTCACCTTTGTAGACCCAGGAGCTGGCATAGCGAGCGTCTGAAGGAGAGAGCTGGCACACAATAAATGTTGATAAAATGAATTAATTTGCAACCGAAATTCAAATGCTGAAACATAATCATGAACGTACATGATTTTCTATTTTTTTAAAAGAGTGGCTTGTTATAATGCCTTTTTAAATAAGCCATCTTCTATAAGCAACTCCCCAGCATGTATCTTCAGTGGTGTCTCTATAAATATTTATTAAATTTAACTTTCAATTTAAGTGACATATTTTACATTTCTTTTAAAGGTGGTTAACTAGGGTTTACTCATTTACTTGGATAATATGCACTCTTTTCTGACTGCCATTCTAAAAGAAAATTGGTAAAGATAAGAACTGCATTAAAAATGACACACATTCACAAAAGTAAAATCAAATTTAAATTTTATTTTCCATCCTCAGACATCACCTACTTAAGTATCAGTTAACTGGTGACTTTTTGTGAGTTTGTCATCATTTTATCAACCTCTTAATACCTTTAAATCTGCTTTTGTTATTTTAGTAAGCGGTTCAACTGAGTCATTTCAGGGATTACTTGCAAATGTAGTTACCCAGTATTGTGTAATGTCGCTTGGTGTTTAGAATTAAATCAATACATATTTAAGGGATTAAAAAACAAATTAAAGAGCAAGAAATCAAATCATATTTGCACAATAGCAACAATATAAAATATATTTTATTTAAAATAAAATAGGATGCTAAATTCAGGACAATGTGATCATACACATGGTACATGCACTTCATAAGAGCTAGGCCTGACACGTCAACAGAAGAATCCTATTAATGGTTTGTTCAGGGCTTATTCAGTCTAATCTACGCACCACAAAACTTCCCACAGATACTGCTTTGAGGTCTACTTTTCTAAGGTTAACAGTGTAACTTATAGTATACTTCCAGTTCTTACATTTTCCTGTAAATGTATTAAATTTAGAAGGAGATAGTGCTCTTATTTGTTCAGTAATAAGTAATAAATAAATGAATAAGCAGGCCTATTCAGATATCTTTAGAATGTCTTCCTTTTGCATAAGTAATATTTATAACAAATAGTTATCCATCTCATAATTTTTAGCTATACCAGTTTTTACCATTTAACTTTGTGATTTTATAATGGCTAAAACATAGCAGTATTCAGTATGATATGACAAGAAGCAGCTATCTAGCGGAATGAAAGTTGGAAAAAAGCGTGTGACAAGTTTCATGATTGAAATCTTTTCCTGCTTCCCTCACTCCCAATTATATACTCATGAACCATTTTTTTCTATGATAAAGATGGAACACAACGTAAGACTTGCTTTCTTCTTTTGTCAATAATCATGTTAATGGATCCATTAACCTTATCATTTTGTTTCTTCCTCTCTCTCCACAGATTGCTTTCAAGTATAAGAAATGACAGAATCAACATTCCACTGGTCACTAGCAATGCCTCAAGACTTATGTCACTAAACTTATTTGGTAATTTGCTTTAAAATTGAGATTATTACCCAGTTTTATTTTATCTAGGCTGATTGCAGATTAGTGTATTTGGAGAAAGGATTAAATATTTTACCTGCTTGCATCAGAAGTACGTAAAGAGAACTCCTGGATGATATCAGGTAATAGATAATTAGTTTGGCACCTGACCAGAAGGAGGTCCAGCCATGAGTATTTTATTACTCACTAACACAAGCGAGCATTCAGCTTTTGGGTCAACTCAGATACCTAAAAAACAGCCACTCTGGCACATTTACAACTTGGTGAACAAATTTATGCAATTTTAGGTCCCTCTGCTGATTTACCTGGAAAGATCATTACGTAAAATAATGAATTTAACAGATGAAAATCCGTAAATGCTTTTGAACACTGTCACTTTATATTATGAGGGAAGATCTGGCATTTCCTCACTTAGGCATGTCCATCCTCATGTGATCTACATATTAGAGATACGGCCCCTTTTTTTGGATTCAAAACTTCCCTTGATTAATTTTCCCTTGAATATTGTATGTATGTAGAGTATTTTTAACCTGCCTCAAGTACAGGTATTAGCAAGATATCTTCAAATATTCTGGCTAAAATGGTAGTTATTAATAACAGTGTAAATATAGAACATATTTCTTTTTTTCTGTAATTGCCCTTCAAAATCCAGATTAATCTCTAACCAAAGCATGGTTTGGAGTTGGAGTTAGGATTGGGGTAAGGGCTGAGGCTGGGGTTGAAGTGAATAAGGACAGTGGCAAGTTGAGGACCCTTTCTTCTTTTAATGTCTGTACTTTTTCAGGAATGATGACCTGGCTTATTCACTTAGATATTTTAAGATTCACCAGTAAACCTAAGCTAGCTAAACAGATATTAAGAGGGAGATAATTGAAACAAACCGTAGAAAAGACTAAGAAATAAACTTGACAATGTTTACAATATAGTGTTATTTAAATTTTGTGGTTATGTTTGAATGAAGTCTTATTGTTTCCCTCCTCAGAATCAAATAAATTTTATTTTCTTCATAAGTAATCTCAAGGAATTTATAAATTGTAAGATATTTCCTCGATCTTTCATCATGTTTACATTTTGAACTGAGGGGCAGGTGGTTTTTCAAAGTTATTTAAATTACAGAGATGACGGGGCAGTCATTTTGAGGAGTTTTGTTGTCTATAACAAAAGGAGACGGTTTGGGGTTGTCAGCATACAGTCTTCATCTGTTATACTTTCTGAGCTCAGTTTTCTTTAACTCTCTTCGCCCGAGAGTGGTCAAGGAAAATGCTGGGATTGAGTTTTATTTGAAATTGAAATAAATCTGCTGAAAATCTAAAATTCGTGTTAGTTGATCACATTCCTCTTATAATCTAATGTGCCTTGAGGAGCGATACTGGGTGATGAGAACTGCTGGTTTATAAAAACAGCTGGTGTGGGTTTAACAGTTTGAAACTACGCTGAGAGCAGAACCAGCCTTGCATATGTTTTAGCTTAATCACATATGAGTTAGCTTAATCTCCTGATACGAGTTGAACTCATTTGGAAAGAGTTAATCAGAAGTCATGATGCATTCATGTGTGCAGTGCTGATTGGCCATAGCGTTAACTGACAAAGAGAGTGAATCATTGACAAAGTATGTTATATGCAGTTTTGTTTCTGGGGTTCTACATGTGACTAGCAATAAATAGTTTTGCTTTCTTTCCACAACAATAGTGAAAATGACATGACTGTTTATACTACTGTGTTTGCTACTATTACTTCCACCCAACCAACACTGTAACAGTAATGGCCTTAGTCGATTAAGCAGATACTGTGACAGGCTCATGTTAAGTGCCCTTGAAATATAATTTCCCATAATTCTTACAAAAACTCTGAAGTAGTCACCAACACCCTAGATTTACGTGATAAATTTAAAGATCCAAGCTGTTATTAATCCAGAGTCATCCAAAGAGTAAGAAATAGCATTAGGATTTGAACCCAGTCTTGTATGACTACTGAACCACTTGCCCTTTCTAGTGTACTTGCCTTTTGTTTTGTCCCATAATTTTCTATCTCACAGGTCTTTAAAGTTTCCAAGTAATTTTGAACTCTTTCATATGCCTAAGTCAGAATATTGTTAAAATATCAACAATTTAACCTTGGAGTAACTGGATATAATTAGTTTTTAATTTATATTCATATGCTTATAGAACTGAATGTATTTAGCCATATGAAAACTCAATATATTGTTTTTATTTCTTATTTGTATACATAACTGGTGAAAACTCTTCTGGATTAATTTATATTTATATACTTATATAACTGAATGTATTTATCCTCATAAAAACTCAACACAATATCCTTATTTCTTATTTGTGTACGTACTGGTGAAAACTCTTTTGGATTGGCATCAACCTAATGATTTAACATTTGGGAACCATCACTTGACTCCACAGTGACTTGCTTCTTGCTCTAGATTGAATACACGTTTTTTATTAAAGGGGTTACTGAAAAAAAATATGTGGAAACTGACTAAGCCTATGTTAGACTAAATTCTCTCATTTATTTCTATTATAAATTGAGAAATGTGGTCCTGTAGGAAATAATTTGGCTCCAAGTAATAGTATGCATGATGCTTAAAGGGCCTGGAATCCTTATGATTTTCATAATGTGAGGTTGATACGCATGTTAAATTTTTTTAAAATAACAGATAACATTCATGTAGTGCTTACTCTGTTCCAGGTATTATTCTAGAAATACATGCATTTAATTCTCATAGCAACCCTAAGAAGAGGCACTATTATTATTTGCATCGTATAGGTGAGGAAACAGAGGCCCAGAGAAGAAACTTGTGCAAGGTCCTGCAGCCAGCCAGTGGTAGAGCTGCAATTTGAACCTACACAGTCTGGCTTTAAGACTCCGTGCTTTCAACTTATATACCACACCTTGGATTTAGTCTGCTCATTTGTTTGCTCTTTTCTGTGCTATGCTGCACTCTGCCATGCAAGACATACTTAATAGTACTTCTTTATAATTTTTTCTAAACATGTTCTGTTTAGCATTAGCATCTTGATACTACCTTCTTCTATTATGCTACTACAGTTTAAAAAGTATTGGCCTTTGTTACTTTTGATTTTAAATATTAAATAGGCTCATTTATCCTTCTTTTTAAATTATTTACTCATTCCCCATAAATGATTAATTGGTAACAAGTATTAAATGGCAAAGCCATCCCTAATGCAGAGATAAAACAGGGGAATGTAGAAGTGAACTTTGAATATTCTACTTTTTCTCTATTGTGAGGTAGATATTTCAAGGCATCTTTCCCTGTTGCTATTAAGTGTTAGATTTTAGAACACCTTTGTTTTGACTTCATGATTGTCACTTGTCATTTTCTGTCTTTCTGTTTAGGAAGATCAAGTCAGGTCATCCCGCTTTTTATGTAGAGAAAGCGAGTGTCATACTGATATTAAAGTATTCCAGTTCATGTTGCAGTTACTTTCATTATGAATTAATTTTAAATTACCTAGCTATGATATAAATTTCTAAGTAGATGTGCCTAATAACAAATAGCTCATGGTGCCTAATGTGCCTAATAACAAATAGCCTAATAATAACCAGCTCATGGGTTGTTGTGTGGACAGAATGAGCTAAACTATATGAAGCACTAGGGCAGCGCAAGGTATAGTAAGCACTCAAGAAATGGTAGCTATGGGGCTGGGCATGGTGGCTCATGCCTATAAATCCTAGCACTCTGGGAGGCTGAGGCAGGAGAATCACTTGAGGTCACGAGTTTAAGACCAGCCCGAACAAGAGCCAGACTCTGTCTCTACTGAAAAATAGGAAAATTAGCTGGGCATGGTGGTACGCGCCTGTAGTCCCAGCTACTCGGGAGGCTGAGATAGGAGGATCGCTTGAGCCCAGGAGTCTGAGGTTTCTGTGATCTAGGCTGATGCTGTGGTGCTCTTGCCCGGGCATCAGAGAGAGACTTTGTTTCAAAAAAAAAGAAAAGAAAAGAAATGGTAGCTATCCTTATTATCATTGGTGGGGAAAGATGGCTGATCAAGTGACTTTGAGTATGCTGATGCCTATGACAGCTTTTATTTATTTTTTAACAATTAAATAAATACATTGGTATTCTGCATTTAAAAAAATATATATATTTTAAAATAGCACTTAATTTTTATAATAGCACACAGGCTTATGCTCCTCTTAAGTCAGTGAAGACTTGCTAAGAACTGGGCATTGTCATCACAGACCTTTCAGTAACAGTGGGGAAGAGAAAACAAACTCATATGAGCAGTAAACACAGTATGAAAGAGGATATAATTAAATCTCTATTGTGTGGTCTAAGTATTGTATAGTATTCAGAAGAGAAAGAGCTCAATTGAGGTTAAAGTATTCAGGAAGAATCCAGTCCTGGGAGTGCTGGAGCATGACATTTCCTTTAAAGAAAAGGGATCGTCTAGTAGAGAAGTAAAAATGTAAGCAAAATATCTATACAAAATTAAGCATGATATACTTGTGGAATAACTATTATAATAGTAAATCATCACTGATGCATTTGCCTTTCTCATTGCTTATAAAAGGCACTAGGCAAAACTTTTTCCCATGAATGAGAACAATAATTTTCAAACAAATCCCAGATCTTTGTTTCTGTCGGAGTCAATGTTACTTTCGAAGTAAATGCTGAAACTAATGGCTTTATAATGATATTTTTACAGACTTTACTTATTTAAATAATCTCATGGCTATTAAATTACTACATTGGATCTGGCAGATGAAAGTATCTGTGTTTTGCTTTACAAATTTGTTTATATCAAAAACTGCCTCTTCAAAAAAGGATAATGACCTAAGGGTGGAGTGATCATGTCATCCCATTCTAAATAGATCTGTGTTTCTCACTTATAAATCGAAAGGGCAGGGCAGTAGACTTGACTGCAGGAAAAGGTATAATTCATTCTGAAATGTCTAGGCTAGCATTCATTTGGGAAAAATATACAGGAGAAAAAACACGTTTATAAATGAGAGGAGAGTGTACCAAGAAGGGTAGAGTAGGTGGGCATGGATGGATGTACACCTCTCTTTCTCTCTCCTCCTCCTCACCCCTCTTCTTCTTCCCTTTTGTCTTTTTCCTTTGTGTCCAACGTGAGTTACTATGACCTGCACACTTACCAGCTTTACGGCCAGAGGTTAACCCTCCCCAAATGTTCCCTAGCTAGATATGAGAACGCCACAGGCTGTGCCTTTATCTGCACTAAAACAAACTCCTAACCTGCCCTGCTCCTGCCGGCCTGCCTTGCCTTTCCTCTAGGGAGCAGACCATTCCCACTGTGAATCTGGCGTTTTTTCTGGAAAAGCTATCTTCTGTCATTAATCACCAGAGTTACCACCACCTTGGTATTGGAGAAAGAAACACCACTATCCCCTAGGATAGTCCCTTTTTTCTGTAATGTTGAAATAGTGAAACTCTTTCCCTAAGAATCAGGAAGAGGTCAAGGTTGTCCATTCTCACTGCTCCTATTCAACATTACATTAAATATTCTAGAAAGTGCAGTAGGGAAAAGAAAAAAAGAAAAGATATCAGGCCAGGGAAAGAAGATGTAAAACTGTTGCTATTCACAGATGGCGTGATTGCTTACATGGAAAACACTATGGAATCTATGAAGAAAAGTACTAGAACTAATAAGTCAAAATAGTGAGTTCACAGAATACAAGTTTGATATACAAAAATCAATGGCATTTTTATATATGTATAACAAACAATTACAAAATAAAATGTAAAAGCTATCATTTTCAATAGCATCAAAAATCATACAATTCTCAAGAATAAATTTAATGTGAGATGCTGCGGCAGACACATCCTGGGTTGACCACAATGTGCCATGCCCTTATAAAATCTCCTTCTCTGAGTGTGCAAGGAAGTCATAACTGACTTTGAACTAATATAAGATGGCAAGTGTGATGGGACTCCAGTCCCTTGATTAGGTCACTTGCCGGTTAAGCACACTCTACAATAATTCTCCTGCTGGTTTTGGTGAGGCAAACGACCATGCTGTGAAATGTTTATGGAGAGGGCCACATCAAAGGGACTGGAGGCATTCTTTAGGACTGATCTAGAATAATAAAAACAAGTTTGAGAAAGGAAAAAAGCAAAATTGGAGCACTAACCCTACCTGATTTCAAAACCTACTATATATAGTAATCAATAGAGTGTGATATTGACAGTAGGAGAGTTAAAGAGGTCATAGAAACAGAGTGGAGACTAGAAATAGACCCCTACATGAATGACCAATTGAAATTTGGAAAAAGATACCAGGGAAATTGAATTAAAGAATGAGTATTTGAAAAGAATATCACTGGGACAACAAAATATCAATATGGGAAAATGTAAATCTCAATGACTGACTCCTTATCCCCAAATTTTTTGAAGTAGATCATAACTCTTAAACATAAAACTCACAAACATTAAGTTTCTAGAGAAAACAGGAGAATATCTTAGTGATCTTGGGGGAAGCAAAGATTTCTTCAACTGGACAAAACAAGAACAACACAACACTAACCTTAAAAAAGATAAATTGAACTTTATCAAAACTAAAAATTTATGCTCATTTAAAAAACATTAAGAAAATCAATAGGCATGCCACAGATTGGAAAAATATTAACAGTGCATGTATCTGACAAGTAAGTCTATCCAGAATATATTAATTATATTTACAACTCAATAATAAAATAATGCAATTTAAAAAGAGGTAAAATCTTCAAACAGATATTCCATAAAAGAATATGTATGAATGGATAATAAATATATTGAAAAAATGCTCACCGTCACTAGCCATCAGGGAAATGCAAATTAAAACCATAATGAGATCTTGCACTTGTTCGTCCCTTCCCTTCCTGAAAACCTGAGCGCTAAAGCCCTTAGGTCAGGCAGAGCACGATAAGAGTACCTGCCAGTAGACTGTTCATGGTAGCAAAGTACTAAGAACCTACATGCCCATTATTAGTGAAATGGGTAAATTCTAGAATATTTATGCGATGAATATGTTTTCTCAATTAATATTGGGTAAATATCTATAGCATTATCATGAGGGAAAAAAGCTCTCATGGAAAGTACAATGTCTGAATCTTTTTATATAAAATTTTAAAAAGTAGTATATATTTTTGAAATACTTACATGTGTGTTTTAAAACTGTAAGCAGAAACAGGAGATGATTTGCCCAGAAATCGTTACAGTGGTGGCCCTTGGGAGACATGTGATCAGGGAGGAAGTATTGGTAATGTTCTACTCCTCAAGCTAGGTGGTGAATTTATGTGACCATTTCATTATTCTTTAAACTATACATTTATATTATACAGGTTCCTTTGTACATAAAATTCACAATAAAATTCAAAAATTAAAAGAGAAAGTAAAAAATATACCAAATATTTTCCAAAGAAAACTGATACAGCAATATTGCTATTGGACAAATAAAAGGCATCATTAGGGAATAAAAAGAGGTCCATTAAGCATGATAAAAATAATAATTTACATAGAAGATATAATATTCCATAACCTACTTTCTGACTTATTTGTTCTTAAAATTCTCCAGTGAATGATATTGAGAAAATTTGAGGTTTATAGCCTGTTTTAGAAAACCGAGTAGTTTTTTTGTTGTCCTCACATTACTTTAGTGGCAGTAGTCATGTGAGTTGGAAGAGACACATAAGAGATGGTAGAGAAATATTTCAATAAAATATTATAATGCTAATTAATACAATTTTATAATTTTAAGTAGCTCATTCTGTAAAGACTGAAATGGGTAAATTCACAGTGAGTATAGCTGAATACAATTTATATTTCCCTACTATTTATAAAATAAGAATGAACAGATAAATGCAAGGGCATGTCATAACATGCCCTAAATTAAAAAGCCAAAGAAGAATACTCCTTTGTTCTTTTGAAGGCTTAGGTGGTAAAGTATAAAAAGAAAAGAATGCAGGAAATGACATTAAGATTTTTAGATATGAATTGGATTTTAATAGTATAAGCTTTAATATTAATAAACACAAATTTCATATTGAAGACATGTCTCAGGGCTTAGTGTGGAGTTCACTCATCCCAACAAACAGAAATATGATAGCAGATATCAAATAAATCAGGAAACCAGATTTCGGCGATCTTTAAGATTAAGATTAAAGTTCGTATGTCATGCATGTTTAATGTTAGTCCTAAATGGAAGTCAGATGATGGACTAAGTTACCCTACCCACCCTGGCCTTTTACCACCTCTCTGCTTGTTTTCTTTTTGCTGTACCATGGGGCTGCTGGCACAAGCATCTGTGACTTACACAATGGCGTGGGAGAACATTCAGGAGCTGTTCCCAAACATGCTGCTCCACGTTTGCCTTGGGCTTGGTCACTGACCATCTCTGGGGAGTTCTTTGAATACAGACTCACTCATCATTGCAGCCCCAACATACAGCCTAAAGCTGGTCACATATGAGGGACTTCATAAAGACTTGAAGTGAAGAAGTCTTTATGAAGACTTGAAGACTTCAGTGAATGGTCCACAGAGTGCATATTAATAATTAAATAATAATAAAAGGTAGTGACTTTTGCAAAGAAGTTATCATTGCATTGCTGTTTTTAAAAAGCACACAGCCTGTAATCCTAGCATTCTGGGTGGCCGAGGCGGGCGGATCGCTCAAGGTCAGGAGTTTGAAACCAGCCTGAGCAAGAACGAGACCTCGTCTCTACTATGAATAGAAAGAAATTAATTGACCAACTAAAAATATATAGAAAAAATTGGCCGGGCATGGTGGCGCATGCCTGTAGTCCCAGCTACTTGGGAGGCTGAGGCAGAAGGATTGCTTGAGCCCAGGAGTTTGAGGTTGCTGTGAGCCAGGCCGACGCCACCGCACTCACTCTAGCCCGGGCAACAGAGTGAGACTCTGTCTCAAAAAAAAAAAAAAAAAGCACACAGTTATTTACATATTACTTGTTGTTAGTGATATGAGAGCTTTCTGAGTTTGGGGAAGTTCTTGCATCGCCTCCAAACATATTTTTTCCTCCTGATTTTTCTTCCCTTCTAATATGCTGTTTTTCTTCCATGAAAATGTTTGGTATGACTCCTAACAGTTCTCTTTCCTTCTTCATTAAAAGAAATTGGCAGTGCTCAGAGTCTGTGCAGAGCAGAGGGACCTTGAGACAAATAGCTTTGGATCATCACATAATGGCTGATGGGGTTGGTTCCCTTTAGTTAACAAATTTCATTGGCATACCTAATGTATTTGACACCCAAAATAAATAATTTTTTAACATCCCTCCTCTATTCATAAAATGAAATAATGACAATGAATAGATTTTTAAATTAAACTTCATATGTATAACCATGTCAGCTTAAAGATATACAAATATTTTTAAATAAACTAATTAAAACAAAAATAATAAAACAAGAACAAAAAAAGAAAAAATATAAGGAAAAACCAAACAACAAAATGTAAATAATTAGAATGCTATAAAAAGAACAAAAGTACAATTGATTCAATAATTTTCATAGCTACATAGCAGTTTGAACTTTGAACTTTTGGTTATAATCTGATATAATAATTTGTGTAATTGTTTAGTTACTAATAAATGTGACCAAAATATCTGTGAAAGCTAAAGTTTAGACAACTAAGTCATACACCTCTGATGTAACATTTTATTTTTATGATGTATTCATTATTTTGAAAACAACATAATTCCACTTATTTAAAAGTCCATAAGAAGGCAAATTTATAGAGTTGAAATGATCAATGGTTGCCTGAGGTTGGGGGTGGGAATGGAGATTGATTGAAAATGGGCACAAGAGATCTTTTAGGGATGGTGGAAATGGTCTAAAACTAGATTGTGGTGACAGTCACACAAACCTGTAAATATACTAAAATCACTGTATACTTAAAATGGTTGATTTTGTACTGTGGAAAGAATACCTCAATAAGGCTGTTTACAAAGCAGACACACACCAATTAAAATGAATAAAGTTTTAAGGACTTGAAACTCAAAAATTTTATTTATTTGTACCAAGAAATAATATGCTCAGTTTTACTGTTTCAATTTTTTTTTGTGGCTATATGGTTTTATTTTGTTAAATAAAGTCTTTTTCTACACTTTTTAGTATACTCTGTTGGAAACTAAATCTATGACAGTTACATACAACTGAAGAAATTGCCCTTTTTAATAAGTATTCTCTCAAAAATTATACATTATGCTGCACTCTAATATTAGAGAAACAAGGAAATATTTTCAAGGGATATAATATATATATATATATATCTCCAAATTTATTTCTTTGATAAATTAAGTAGAGTTTATTCATATTTTTTAAATTACAGTTTACCTATAAATATACAAAGATGTAAATAAGCCCTGTTTTAATTATTATTTTTTTTTTATTGGGGGAAAACTACAAAGCATTTACAGTACAATGTTTACAGTCACAATTTGTAGTGAACTGATTTCCCAAAATATATTACCACTCAAGTTGACTTATCTTGTTACATTCAAAAACCTACTCTGTCA
>CAUYRT010089259.1:0-12263 GCA_963574885.1 Lepilemur ruficaudatus | reverse complement strand
AAAAAAAAACCCCACCATATGTACTCTCTATTAAATTGGAACTAACTGATCAGCACTCATGTGCACAGATGGAAGTAAAATTCAATGGAAATCAAGCAGATGAGGGGAGAGGAGATGGGTGAAATCACACCTACTAACGGGTACAGCGTACACTGTCTGAGTGATGGGCACACTTATAACTTTGATTCAAGCAGTACAAAAACAAACCAAAACATTTGTAGCTCTATAATATTCTGAAATTTAAAAAAGCAGTGTGGCAATAAAAAATAATAAAATGGTAATGTTTTCTGTCTTATTTCTGAGATTTCTCTCTTTGCTTTAATTTGGGGGGGGGAATGGTAGCAGTGTTGTTAAAACAAAATTGAAAAGTAATGATTTAGAATTGATGAATCAATCACATGTGATATACTTGTTTTATTAGTATTGCCTGCATCTTTTTAGTTACTCTAAATTATTAAAGGATATTACCTCAGTGGAGAGAAAATGTCTTTCCTAAAGCAAGAGCTTTCACTCAGAAATCTATTTTCTCCTAGAAATCTTAAAATCCATTTATGATGGACTATTCTTCTACATAATGTTTAAAATCAGTATATTTTATCTGACTTGTGTTTTGAAGAGAACTATTTGTTTTTTTAAAAACTCAGCCTATTGCAAATCAATTTTTTTTAGAAGTGCTACATGTTTGAGTGTCTATATCTTACTCTTTCCCCAATATTTGAGGCAAAAAAGGTATAGAAAAATCAAAATTTTGTCTCTTCCCATAATAGCTCTTGGATCTGTATAGTTTCAGTTATGACCCATTTCCAGCCTAAATTTTTCAAGCCACATAAGTATAGAATAGATTCCCATATTCCAATTTTTCATCATTCAGCGGTGTTTGCCTATATTCTTTACTAGACAGACACTTTATTTGTATATTCCGAGTAAGGAGCTTCCTTATTCAATATTGCATGTTAGTTATGCACTTTCTCAAAGAGTACGTGGCTGATAATAGGAGAGAAAAATGTGGTTTCCAGTATGATTGAGAAAACATCAATTTCAAGTTTTCACCAAGGCTTTTTTAGGCTTTTCTAACAACCAGTTTGGAAGTACAGTCAGAGTCAACTAGATGGTACTATTAACAAACAACCAAGACTGATGAAACGGCTATTTTGGAACGCCTATTTTCAGCCAATTTAGAATCAAAGCTATATATTTCTGAAAAGTTGCATAAGTGCCAGTTATTCCATGTTGTTTTCAAGGCAGTCTGCAATATCGTTATGTGCTTGAACTCCCACTATAATTCCGTGCACGATGAAACAAGAGAATTTGTTCTTTTTTTAATAAACACTAACATTGATAAAAATAAATGAACAAACAATAGTTTTACTCCTACACTCCCCTTGTTGTATGTCTCCTCCCCTTTAAGTAAGCACTTACGAAATTGGAAGGATAGACAACCCATCAGAAAGTCTTTCTCCCTTTTCTCATTCTGTGAATTACAACACAGCAGGTGTATATTTCAAGGGGACATGTACAGAAGAGCCTGCCAAATGGTTTTACTCTAAAGTAATGCAATTTATGTATATCTCGCAGTAACTTTATTTTTTAGTAAGCTCTTAGGTTCTCTCTTTGTTTTCCTATTTCTTTCTCATTTCACAATGAATTCCAAGTCCTCCCAGCAGCAACCACAATTATATAACAACGCAAGAAGATGTACATTGTTTTAGTTATCCCAAGAGTTGAAATGAATTAACACTCCATATTGATTATTCTAACTTCTCATTCTTTCCTGAAAGATATTTGATGGTTCCTTCTGGTAGACCCCAATGTGTCATCACTTCTCTGCCAAGCGCTGGTGCAGCTTTTTTTGTTTGTTTGTTTGAGCCATCTGATCTAATCCACTCTGTCTTCTTATATTGAAATTAACAAGGCATGTACCCTGAGGCATAGGCTTTATCTGCAACAGTGAGGCACAAATGAACTTGAACATGAGGTCAATCAAGTGCACAAAATACATCACATAGTTATTCCAAGACTCATGCTGTGTCTATAATTGCCCCTTGTTCTGTCATTAGAGCGCCCTTACAAGTCATTATTTTGAGTCAGCAGAGCTACAGGGAGTATTCTTTTTGATGGTTAGTATAAACTTGAATTGATAACATAAATATCTCCCAGCACAAAATACAAGTAGCAGGTATTTAGATTAGATCTAATAAAGTGTGCAGCTGTTGAGTCTCTTTATGAATCCTGGCTAAAGCAATAATCACAACTTTCAATATGGGTTCTCCTTCAGTAACTCTGTGAAAGAGAAACCATGTTTTTCTAAATGAATGGACATATGCCCTACTAGAATTTGCCTGTCTGCTTTTATCCTAGATTGTTATTGTTTTTATTTGGCCAGGACCAACATTATTCAGATTGTGTGGGAATTTCACCTCAGTCAGCATTTTATAAAAGTTATTCCATTTTAAAGTAGAAGGAAACATCATTTATTCATTTGTTTGTGGAGGGAGGGGTGTGAGTTTACTGAGGAAATTATATATTAAGTTTGTCACTTCAAGGACATTCTTAAGAGTATTACCTTTACTGGGAAAAAGAGAATCCAGATCTCTTGCTCAAAAGATGGTAGCTGATGGAGCTCAGATGAGGCAGATAGAGAAAGATGCAGTGCCTTCTTCATGGAGGTCTAGCCTCTGGACAAAAACAAAGTAGCAGGAAGAATAGGGAGAAAAGGCCCAAGTGATTCAGAAATATCCATTCACTCAAATGAGAACACAAAGCTGTTTTTCGAACAGTGACCAAATTAGGTGAATCAATGCCCCTGAGTTCCAATTACTTGGCTTTGGGAAAGATATTCTATCTCTTTGAATGTTTTCTCCTAATTGTAAAATGAAGTGATTAGACTAGAACAGAGAATGCGAAACAATGGCCTGTGGTCTGGATCAGATCTATAGAAATAATTGTGTTTGAACTATATCATGTTGTTTTTTTTTAAAAAAAATGCGAATTAGTTGCTAACTTTTAACTATTAGAAGATTTCACCTTCTTGGGTTCTTTCCTGGATTTGTGTATCACTTATCTATTACCATGTTAATACCACACAACAAACAACCACAAAGTTTCACTGGCATGCAAAAGTTTATTGATCATGTGTCTAGCGTGAGTTGGGGTTAGCTCTGTGGTTTTCCTGATCTTGGTGGGCTCACACTTCTGTCTGTCAACTGGGGCAATTTGTCTTTTCTGCATATCCTCATCTCATACTCATCAGGCTAGCTGCAGTGTGTTCTCATGCTGACAGTACAAGTAAAAGAGAACAGGCAGAAACATCCAAGATCTACTGAGCTCTAGGCTTAAAACGGGCAAACCATCACTTGTACATGATTCTGTTGGCTAAAGCAGTGACATGGGCAAGACCATAGTGTGTGAAGGCACTGGATGGTTACATGGCGGAGGGTTTAGATACAGGAAGCAGGGAGGGCCGTTTTTGTTATCTACTACATTTTGCTTAAAAATTCAGGACATCTGACCATTTTGGAATCACATTTCAGATGAGGCACTAATAGATAAGGCTGGCCGGCAGCTACCAGCCTTAGATGATCATGCATTTGCCAATCTGTGACAATGCCTACCCACTCCTTATTATCTCTCTGGGACTAAGACAGATGTTGGTTTTGCTGTAAGGTTTCTTAGATTATTTTATGCACTTATGCTGTTATGAAAAGTGGGCACAAGAGGCAGACCAAGATGGCTGCACAATTTCTTCCACATGCAGATTGCTTCATTCATTTATGTGATTTGCCTAGATTCCAGGGTCATCTGATTTGGGGGCCCCTAACCCAGATGACTTCTAATTTTGAAACATTTGTCATGACTTTAGAATGGAAGTAAAATGAAGACATTAGAACTCTTGACACAACCTGACCAAACTGAAAGTTCATAATAAAAGTGTAAAATATTTGTAACAATATTCCTATGAAAGCTGGAAAGAGTTGTTGGTTAGAATTTGTATAAACACAGTGCAACCACACATAATTGATTTGCTCCATGAACATCCATTTAACTCCCACCATAGGCAAATATCCATATCCTACACCGATAAAAGGTGGATTTTTAGAGTTGGGTAAAAAGGCTAACTTATAGCAATAGACTCAAACAGTTGGAAAACATGTTTTTCCCCCCAGATAGCCCTGTAAGAAAGGCTTTAAGCATGAATTGCCTCAAAATTCCTACCTACCACACAACATTTATTTCACCTATTCTGTCTTCCAGGCTTAGAGAAAGGATGTGTTCCCAAGAGTTCTTCAAGTCTGTCTTTATCGCTCATTCCTATACCCTTCAGGGCCTTATCCCATTTATTATTCATTCCTTCTATTATTCATTTCTTTTCACGCAGACTTTTAAATATGTAGAGGTATGTATATGAGCATATACATATATACATGTATGTAATCTTTGGCATCACTATTACCACTATGGATTGTATCATGTTTGCATTTTTTCATTGTTTGTGGGGCAGAGAGGAAGACAATTAGTTTAGGGTGAGAGAATTAGCTGCAACGAAGTTAAATTGTTAAAGAGGCAGGCTTATGTACTGTTAACCTACCTTCGTGCCTCAGTTTTCTCATCTGGATAATGGGGATAATGGTTAGTAATATAAATAGACTAGGACCTAAATCATATACTCAGTGTTTGCTATTACTATTACAAATATTATTGCTGTTGTTATTTCTGTATCTGTCATTGCAGAAATCGTGCAGAAACACAAATATTGAGTTAACATGACATGAGTGTGTGCTTTTAGCACCTTTTGATGTAGCACCTTCTTTCCACTTGTTCCTCCCTTTTCCTATGAAGGGATATTTCTTTGTTGTACCTTTATCTTAGGACAATTTTACTTTTCTTAAGTGAATATACTTAAAGAGTTATTTTTATCTCCGAAAATATATATACCACCTCATTACGAAGCTTTGGGAGGGGTAGTTGGCCCATCCCCCCCTCCCTTCCAGACGGAGGGAAATTGCCCCCTAAACCAGGCTTATTGCTCTCCAGGAAGGTCCTACCTTGTGGCAAGCTCACGGTGCTATTTTGTGGTTATTTGTAAATATGATGCCCTGGTAAATCCTATTTGCTGAGAACATTACATTTCTCCCCAGAGTAATAGTCATCTGATCCTTGATGGTCTTATTGCCAATACAGTGCCTTTGTGTGGTGGCTTCACCGTGATTAGCAAGGCCATTTTAACATTCTCTGTGGCATGAGCACGCAGAGAGAGATGCATTAATGCTCCATATTTGGTGATTTCCGATGAGTAAATATAAGCATTGAGTACAGTTTATGTTCCCTTAATATGTTCCAAAAGCCTTTTATTATTATTTAGAACAGCATGTGTTCTGCTGATAACCCATGCAGTGGGTTATTTTGCCAAAAAGGAAAAAAAATCCATAGCCAAATGTATTTGTGAAATGTGGCAAACTGTTCCCCTCAGAGTGATTTGGTTACAAACAAAGGAACTCTGCCTACTGAGCCTGAGTGAAATTTATTGGAAGGATACAGGGTAGTGCAACAACGAAGGAAACCTGAACCACCAGACTTTGGAAAGGAAAGATAGGTATCCCATTAGCAGGAATAGAGCAGTGATGCTTCATGCCACTGATATTTTACCTTTGTGTCCATCTGCCAAAAAGTGGACATCCTCAGGGGGAGAACATGATCGACTTTGACTGGATCACGTGTCCAAGTAATCTGGGTGCTCTGATGAAAAATCCCAATGCAAACAAAAATTTTTTCCCTAAAGGAAAACTGGGTGATGAGAGAGGAACAGACAATAGGTATGTATCACACACCTCCCTTTTGGAATATCGCCATGCACGTGAGCGCTGACTATTCTCGGCAGTGAAGAAATCTATTCAAACACATTTCACCTAGCCCAGTTTGTTTCTTTCTTTTTTTCTTTCGTTCTTTCTTTCTTTTTTTTTTTTTTTTGTATACTATCTATTGCCCTCAGGAGAAACTAAACCCCTCTGAATACCCTCTGGAAATACTGACATATCTGTTGGACATCGCACTTTAATCTTTGATTGGATTTTTCCTATGCACTGTATTGCTTTTCCTAATCCTTTGATAGGATTATCCTGACAATGTCTCATATTTTTAAATAAATACCATGGGTGATATGGGTGTTTGCTTCTTAATCACTTTGAATTAAAAAAGTGTTTCTAACAGTGCTACTTTGGAGCCGTCCATCTTTCCTCCCTCCTCTGTGCCACTATCCTGTTCTGTGTTGCTTCTCTCATTTCTGAAGTCCCTCTCCTTGGGAATGACCTTTGCACTCTATGGCTCACCCTGAGCAGCCCTCTCTCTGCTTCTAGGTCACACCCATGTATGGCTCCTGACAAAGCCTTCTTTCTTAGGTCTGTCTGTTTTTCTAGTTGTTGTTGACCTTGAGGCTTTCCTTGCTTCTCAATTGGACACATCCTGTAAATACTGCCACTCACAAGATGGCCCACACCTGCCCTGCGTCTCACTGCTGTCTCATTCTTTTGTGCATGTGTCACTTTACTTATTGATTATTTAATCTTTCTTCCATCTGGGGTTCTGCAGTTATTCTTTTTCAGGTTGTTTCAGGATTTGACTTATAATAACAAATCCTGAACTGGCAAAAACTCTGGAAGGAGAGAAGAATAACTCAGACAGATTTAAACAGATTTTAACCAAGTGCAAGGCCATCCAGTAGTCTAGGGCATAACTCAAAACATCACATTTTAAAATACAGGCAAACGTATGTTCATGATTAAAGCTTGTTTATTGACCACTTACGTATTCTACAGTTACCATTAGGTGATCATCTAACTGGTTAATAAGTGATGATCATCTTTTATTGGAGAGGGGTTTACATCTATCAAATTGTTTTCAGAAGTTTTCCTTTTAAGTTTCTTTTCTGTCAGTTTCCCACAGCCCATCTCTCATTCTGCTCTTGTCTTTCATTTCTTTTGCTTTAAAATTGGAAAGAGACACATAAATTGGCTGCAGGAAGTGGACACCTGTTTCTTTTTCCTTTCTCCTCAAGGCCGAGGTAGTTTACTACACACTACCTTTTTAAAAATATTTATTTAACAAAACTCCTATTACCAAAAAAAGGGAAAGAAATATAAACCCTCCCCACTGTGAGTTTTGACAGTTGCCCAGAGACATTCTCTGTTTATTATACAGTGACAGATGATGAAACTGAAAGAACTTTCTTTAGTCCTGTCCCCTGGCTTTATGCCGTAAACTCTACCTAATATTTCCTAATAGATACCCAGGCTTTGTCTGCATCACATCAGTAGACACAGTGTCACAGTGTCAGTGTTCATGTTCTCTCTGTGGATCTTCTTTTTTTTCTTTTTTTACTTTGAAAGTATCGAACATCTGTGGATCTTCTAATATGGTTCCTGACTTGACTTTGGGAGAAGGAAGGGTTCCTGGAAGATCAGGAACAAACCAGAAATAGACATGGAGAATTTGATACTTATGATTAGTCTTTGTAACCCTTTACACAAATGTCATTTATTCCTGATTCTGAATACAAATGACAGCAAACACTGGATGAGCCCTTTCTGAGTTCCAGACACTGGGACAAGACCAGGACATTTATTAATAATTCTCATTTAATGCTCACAACCAGTCAAAGAAGTAGAGGCGGCAGAAACCACTACTTGCCTCCCAATATAGATTCTTCTCCTTTTCCTTTAATAAGGAAAGGTGTCTAACTATAGCTGGACACATGAGCAACCAGCAAAAGACTGTCTTTGCCAGCTTCCTTTGCAGCTAACATGGCCATATGACTCAGTTCTTACCAATGACACAAGAGAAGGGGTACATGCTGATTCTGGGTTATAGCCTTAAAAGTAAAGTACTTTTTTTCTTTTTCATTTTCCCACTCGGGGGTATATGTACAGAATAATGGGAACGTAAGCAGCATTTTTTGGCTAAAATGTATGAACTATATGTTGAGGATGGCAGAGCAGCTTGATAGAATGAGCTCCATCCCTGGTACCATAGAGCTGTTGTATTAGAATGTCATGTTCAGAGTGCCATTTGAAAGAGAAATAAACTTCTATTTTGTCTGAGTCAGTATCATTTTATAGTTGATGCTAATGGCAGCTGAACTGAAATCCAAAAGATTACCACTTTGCAGATGATAAAATTGAACTTTAGAGAGACTAAGTCACTTGCCCAAAGTCATCCAGCAGCTATGTAGCAGTGGTATCTTTTAACCCAGATTTATCTGATTCCAGAGCCCATATATTAAGCATTCTACTGTATTTGAATATTACAACAGCATTTACTTTTACTTATCTATAGGGAGTATAAAAAGATCTGTGTTTTTATATTTATTTAGTAGAAGTTTATGACTTCTATCAGATGGGTACACTAAATTTAAGGTCCCAGTCATTTGTAATTCAAAACATATTTGGCCTGTGCAATTAAAGAAAATACAGGCATATCATACACACACATGCACATATACATATGTATGTATATCTCCTTTAAGCAGGTAATTATTAGTGATTGACCAGTCAGCTTTTGTACTTCATCCTTTAGGTGTTTATGTGGTATAATCAAGGCCAAACTTGAATGGTTATCCAATCAAATATACAAGGTCAAATAATATTGGGTGATCTTGCAATTTACATCTCAGGCTGAGTGTTACAAGAAACACAAAGGCTCTTCATTGATCTATTCTTGGGCCAGATATTTCAAAATAAATAGAAAATGGCACAAGCGTGGCAGTCAAACTCAGATATTAAGATACCCACAGTTAGGGACAGCTTAAATATATGGAATAAACTCATCCCTGGTTTATATTTGTAACAGCACATCTCACTACTCCAATGAGGTTTAGGAACACATCATTTTACGGGCTTGCATAGGGATATGCTGAAATTGAGAATGAAAGCTCACTATTGGTAAAATTTGATTTTTGTCTACATTTCAGGTAAAGAAAATTAGTGATCCAGAGCAACTGTTCACCAGTACTTTGCTTCATTATACCTTGGGCCATTGTATTTTCTCTGTGGTTTGCTCCAAAGACTTAAAACTATATATTTCTATATTCAAGTGGAGGTTTTTCTATGTCAAGTTATTAAGAAAGGAGAGTGGGGGAAGACTCAGTGCTGCCTTTGCAGAGAACTGAGAATCTTCTACAGTTTCTTTCAATCCTTTGTGTACATGATGAGCTAGAATAACCTCACTGAACTGAATTATCCTTCCATGGTATGGTTCAGTGGATACCATTATATTTCAGCACAGCTTGAGTGATTTTTAATGCCAAAAACATCAGCAAGAAATACAAATGTTACAAAAATATTGAAACAATACCATAAGAAAGCCTAGGATCATAAATACTTTACTTTGCAAGGTCTCAGAGGTCAAAATAGCAATACCATGGAAAATTAAAATGCTCTCTGTGTGAGTCTTTCAGGGGAAAAGACACACACACGCACATATACACACATACACATGAAAGTGGTTTATAATCAAAATGCACAAAACCATTTTCTGAATCTATTTTAGGCTTGATTAATAAAGAAAAAATAACCATTTTCCAGGAGAAAGAAAAACTTATAAAGTTATTCATCTGCCTGTTTCCTTATTTGGTTTTAATTACAATCTAATTAAAGGAGAATTACAGCCTGTGAAAGAGAGAGATGACTTTTATGTGAATTATGTCCTTAGCTATACAAAATAACACAGCGTGCTGATAGAAGTTGGCTGGGGATTTGGATGTGGACAGTTGAACTATCAAAAACTGTTGCTTAAGAACAGAGAGCTTAAATCTGGAAACTTTCTTTCAGTTAAGTGCTCTTTGAGAGACTGTGCTACAGGTATGTGTAAAGTGAGTCAGGAGAAATTAAAAACACTTTGCAAGATCTGTGCACAGAGCTACAAAACTCTATATTCTTGATTCATCCTATGGCACTCAGGTGCATGCTGGCTCCTAAAAGATCTGCCTACCATGCGTCAAACCCTCTTGTCCACTGCTTTTTTGGGTAATGTGTCCGCTTCAATTTAAGTCAGTGAATCCATAATGAAAGAGTCCAATCTGATATTTCTAATAAATAGAGGTGGTCCAGATGCTTGGAAATAGCAGTTTAGCAAACAGGATGGCTCTGTGTTAGCATCTAGGCATCTCATAATTTTAGAGACTCCAGTGTTCTTTCCATCTCCTCAAATATCTATTTGGGCTTTGTATTCTCCATGTATATTTTAGGTAGCTTGCTTTGTAGAACTTCAGTATCAGTAAGTGTCATCATTTTTTTAGATTCATTTAAAAAAGTATATCAAGGAGTCCAAAAACAGTCAAATTAATTTTAGACAGAAGTGCAAAGGAAATTCAATAGAGAAAGAAGAGTCTTTTCAAAATACGGTCCTGGAATGATAAGATATCTATGCGCAAATAAATAAATAAAGCCTAGGTCCATACTTTGTATCTTATATAGAAATAATTCAAAATGGTTCCAAAACTTAAAACCTAAAATTGTAAAACTTTCAGAAGAAAATATAGGGGAAAATCTTTGTGATCTCGGTTTAGACAAATATTTCTTAGAAATGACATAAAAAAACAATAAAAAAGGAAAAATCATTAATTAGACTTCATCCAAATTAAAATTTGTGCTCTGTGAAAGACATTGGTAAGAAATGATAATCTGTGGGCTGAGAGGAATCTTTGCAAAACACATAACTGACAAGCTTTATTAAGAATATGTGAAAAAATTCCAAAATGTAATAACAAAACAGCTCATTTAAAGATATGGGCAGAAGTTTAGAACAAAGAAGATAGATGGATAACAAAAAGGATATAAAAAGATGTTTAGCATCATTAGTCATCAGAGAACACAAATTAAAATTACAGTATGATACTATGTATCTGTTAAAATGTTTTAATCAATTGTTTGTTTTTTGAGACAGAGTCTGACTCTGTTGCCCGGGCTAGAGTGCCGTGGCATCAGCCTAGCTCACAGCAACCTCAAACTCCTGGGCTCAAGCGATCCTCCTGCCTCAGCCTCCCGAGTAGCTGGGACAACAGGCATGTGCCACCATGCCCAGCTGATGTTTTCTATATATCTTTAGTTGTCCAGCTAATTTCTTTCTATTTTTTTAGTAGAGACAGGGTCTCATTCTTGCTCAGGCTGGTGTCGAACTCCTGAGCTCAAATAATCTACTCGCCTTGGCCTCCCAGAGTGCTAGGATTACAGGCCTGAGCCACCACACCCAGCCATGCTCTTTTTTTTTTTTTTTTTTAATCACTCGAGGTCTCCCTGGACTGAATGCCGTTGCTCCACTGTCTGCCTGGTGAGCTCCTCCCTAAGTTTGAGGTCCTCACTGAAGCTTCTTGCCTCCTCAAGGAGATGCTTTATCACCTTTCTTCGGGTCTATTGCTCTTCTTCCGTTCTTTCACCTACTGTGCTTTCATGTGACTATTTGGTCCCGTGTTTTTCTTTCCTAATAAACAGTGGATTAGTGGACAGAACTCCTTGTTTTATAACATTTTATATCTGCTCAGCTCCTAGTGCAATGCATAACATATAGTAGGTGCTCAGTGCATCTTGCTTGTGTGAACTAATGAATAAGAATGTACTGTCTTGGAAAGATATAAAATGTTTGCCAATTGTATTGCACGTTTGTGTCTTTTTAGTGTTTGCTTCCAAATTGAATTGTAAGTATATGTACTCAGAATCATCTTCTTTCAAATGCACTCAGGGGACACTGAATGCAATTTCTTAAAAAAAGTATTCTTTAATTTTAAATCCTAATCTTCACATAAAACAAAAGTGAAATGAGAAGTGAAGTTCCACTTCTAAATAGGCTTGGGTTATGAATGCCTTTCCATTTGGGGAATATTAACTTTGCTATTATTTTGGATAATAGTGATAGGGCCATGCTGCTTAGAAGTGCTCCTATTTTTGTAGTGTTAGAACTTGATCAACAGTCTTTTGGAAAGTACAATTGATGGATATCTTTATTCATTTGTGTATAATACACAATGAAATGAAAAATGAATGAAAAAACGTCCTTCTCTACTGTGTTGTTTCTTTGGCTGCTACACAGGAAGAAGACATGTATTTAAATCCCTTGGCCGGGTGTAGTGGCTCACGCCTGTAATCCTAGCACTCTGGGAGACTGAGGCTGAGTCCTCTAGCTTGGACAAGTACAAGATATGATTGTTTACAATCCCATGTTAAACATGGAGTCTATTAATCATGGTCATACCATTATATTATTCTTGTGAACAAAATGGA